>JAJIBD010007053.1:0-33644 GCA_021461705.1 Cryptotis parvus | reverse complement strand
TTTCACGTTCAGCTGAAAATGTTACTTGGACAGTCCACACTCTTAATTCTAAAAAAAATTATATTAAAAGGTTATGGAATCCTAAATGTTTTTATGCTTCTAAGAGGGCTCCAGCTTCATTGCAATAAGTTTGGTCTATTATCCTGACATTTTTAAAATTCTGCAAATGTTTCAATAATTAACTTTTGCATGTAAGATTGCTATTGTTCTCTGGATACCATTTCTAAGATTGATTGTCATATAGTTTCCCAAATTTTAGTTTAATTTTAATTTTGCTAGGGACTAAATAAAAGAATTTTTGGTATAAAGCTCTAAAAGTGGATATGAAAGACAATAGTTATTCTTATTAATTATTGCAATAAAATGATCAGAAATAATATAGCTTTTAAAATTTAAATGCAGAGCTCAGGATTTTAGAGACGGAAGTGATTTTAAACATGAAAAAATATGCTAGGTGAACAATTAAAAATTATAACTGTATTCTATGTTTATCCTTAACTCTATTTACTTTTAGGGACAACTAAAACTTTACTGATTTTTTATTTCTCTGTCAACTTCTTGTGGATTTTGTCTTGTGACAACTACCCATTAGATACTAATTTTACCAGTTGAAGGATTTTAAAGTAGAGAATATCAAAAGATAAGAATAAACATGTTACGCTCTGGGATTACTCTTTGGGGAAAATAAAACACCTACTTCTAGAAGATGCAGAAAGTAACATTTAAGCTCCTGTGAAGAGGTGTGGGTAGAAAAACTGAGGAAAACTTAAGTGCTCGGTAAGGCAAGATGGAACTGTAGACTTAGTGGGGAGTTCATTTGGAATGGTTCACAAAGTATAGTGCTTCAGTGTATCCTCAGGCGCAGAGTATATCCACATTGTGCTGGGTCTGTTTCTGCTTATTCTGCGAATCTAATACCCCAAGAATATGGGATTTTTTTGGATCACGTATAACAGGGAAGTGTCTATTCCTGGCCTGGTGCTTGGAGGGTGCTTGGAGGGTGCTTGGGACCATCTGGAGCTGAGCATAAGTCCAGGGCCTCCTGCATGCAAGGCATGAGCTCCTGCCATAGAGATCACTCACTTCCTGCCTCCCCTACTAAGAGTGTTTGATATAGTTTAGAAATTATGACTATTTTTTTTTTTGCTTTTTGGGTCACAACTGGCAATGCTCAGGGGTTACTCCTGGCTCTGCACTCAGGAATTATTCCTGGTGGTGCTTGGGGGACCATATGGGATACCAGGGTTCTAACTCGGGCTGGCCATGTGCAAGGCAAACACCTTACCCACTGTACTATTGCTCTGGTTCCATAAGTATGACTATTAATTAGATTAGTCAAAGAAGTGGAGTTGTGTGTAGTAGACTTCCAAGCAGGATACCCTTTCACCTCCACACAAAAGAAAGGCAGTAAGAATTATAAAAACATGCAACTTACAAAGAAAAGAGATATTAAGAAACTACGAGAAAACATTCCAGAAGACCTATTAATAAGGTTTTCTGAGAGACCTTCTCAGATTATAAGGTTATCTGAGAAGATATTAAGAAACTACCAGAAAACATTCCAGAAGACCTATTAATAAGGTTTTCTGAGAAGACCTCCTTTAAGAAGTGATACCTGAGTTAAAATTTCAACGACAGCGACATAAAGGGAAAAATAATAAACTGCTAACCATCACTTCTGCACACAGGTATTTAAATCTCTTTAGTGGCTTAAATAGGTGAAGGTTAGAAAAAGACAATTATTTTTTGTGGTATGAGTAATATTCTTCTGTTTTGTAAATGCAAATGGAATAAATTCTTTTTCCTTTCTTTGTGGCTTGCTTCTTTTAGTTATTACATTTGAATGTTTTCTTGACTTTTGGAATTCCCTAAAATTATGTTGTATTCTTTATCGATGGTGACAGTCAAGCACCTAGTGAGCTGGCACCTGCTTCCTAACTCCTCATCTCTTTTGGCACAAAAGTATGTCCCTCCACCGGGCACCTTGGAAGAATGATCATTCATGGGGTTGTGTCATGGCCAGTGAATAGACAGATGACAGAGATAGAATTTTTTATTCCATCCGCCAAAGTGGTTTCTACTTTTCTTCGTCACCTCCCTGATTCCTTCTGGTGAAGATGTTTCCAGGAACCATTTCCTGCGCCTGAGTCATTGAAGAAAGAAGCATCCACTAACTCATGATATAAGAGAAGAGTTGAATGGGAATTAGGGCCTAATCATTGCGCTGAACACCGTCTGTTCAGTGGTGATCTGGGCAATTGAGGGGAGTCCTGGCGACTTGACAGCTGGCTGGCAGATTTCTGAATGAGTGAGGAATTTTCCAGTTCATCTGTGGAGAATTTAGTCTGACATTACAGCATTAGGGCTACCCATCTGCAGGCTTCATTGGTACAGGCAAGAGAATCACTATTACTTTGTGGATACAAACCACAAATCTGGAATGAGGCAGGTTGGCCTGCCTATTTGGGATTGGCAGCAGGGAGCTTTAGTCCATTGTCACAAGCCTGCCTCGCCAAAGATGAGAGAAGGGGTTCATTAGCACTTTGCTGCAGTGATGAGTGAAGTGGCCAGCATGCAGGGGATAGACTGAGAGACCCTGACTTTGTGAAGGCTGTTGTTCCTACCCTTCCTGATGGGCCAATGTCCCCACACATCCCCCAAAGCCATCTACTACTGAAGTTGGATTGCTCTGTTTTGAGCTGATATCAGTTTATGGCTTATTATATCCATTTACAAATCAAGACTCAAAAGAGGAAACTCTGGATGCAAAATAGTCCATATGCCTATAAATCACTAACTGAATCGAAGTCAGCACATGAAAGTGGTTGTGTTGGGAGTTTGAAAACCTCAGTCAGCCAACTTTACTGAACCAATGATATTGTACTTCGCGTTGCTTGGGGAAATGTCCATGAAAGTTAAGGATAGAGAAGATGTCCTCTCATCCAAATGACCATCCGAATAGATTTGTTCTTTGACAGTGAACTTTTATCTTTTTCTTTCTTTTTCTTTTTTTCTTTTTTTGGGTTACACCCAGCGTGCTCAGGGGTTACTCCTGGCTCTGCACTCAGGAATTACTCCTGGCGTTGCTCAGGGACCATATGGGATGCGGGGGATCGAACCCAGGCCTGCATGGGCGGCCGGCGTGCAAGGCAAACGCCCTACCCGCTGGGCTATCGCTCTGGCCCGAGAACTTATCTTTTCAAGAGAGGATAATTCAAGAGGGGAAGAAAGCCTATGTGTTATTGTGTGACCCAAACACAAAAATCAGCATGACTCTTAAATAACTATACACACATTTAGTGTATGTATGCATGCATATGTATTACATTTATGTTGATTCTATAATAGTTATTCTGTTACGAGTATTAGCAAAAAAATATATATGATTATAACCTAGTGAGCTTTTACCAAAAGTCAGTCACTTTACTAATATTATATGATTAGTCCTCAGAAAACTAGAATTTAAATCGTGCCACTTGTTTCCATTAAAATGTAGGAGAGTTTTCCACTTTATTTGGATTTTTTACTTGCCCAGTAAGAGAGATAATAATGGATAGGAGCCAGCTGCAACGCTTTAGCTTGTCTCTCCACAAAAGACCCAGGCATAGAATAAGAGCTGATTCCATGTCTTTCCTGGACCCTTTAGTACTTACAGGATAGCCTTTTCCTCTCTGAGTCTCTACATACTAATTTTAAATGGCAAAATAGTGGAGTGTCAATATATAAAGAGGCTGAAAGGAACATTGAGAATAAGCCAAGTGAACTTGTTTTAAAAAAGATGAAAGCATACTGGCTTGTTCTTTCATTTAGGAGGTGAACATTTGTTGCCTGCTTCCATTTTTGTTCAGTGCTCTTCTAATAAAGTATTGGAGAAATAAAGACTTGGAAGCCACAAAGAGCTCAGGCTAGCTTAATTACTTTGAATTGTGTCATTGCCACGGAATCCACAGGAGAAACTGAGCATAGAGGTTGAAGACTTAGAGAAGCAGAGTCTTAGATTTGTGTACCGTGGAGCAGCGTCTCTTTCGGCAAGATGGATAGGAGAGACAAGAAAATGGGATGTTACACAAGTGATTATTTAAAAGATGTTTTAGAATAAGCTTCATATTTTGGAATTATATTGGATGCTCAGAAGTAGTAGAGTTCTCTCATATAAGCCCCAGTGCCCAGATGTCCTTATTAACATCTTAGTAATAATGTCTATCACAACTTAGGAAACAATGATGGTATATTGAAAGCAAAAGTCGATACTTGTACTGATTTCTATATCTGTTCATGTTTTAGTTATTTATTTTTGTCTGTCTCAATTTCCAATCCTGTATGCTATATTCCATTTCGTGTCAGTGTCGCCTTACACTTCTTTGGCTGTGACAGTGTCTGAGACTTCCTGGTTCTTGATGACCTTAAAGTGTTGACGAGTGTTGTTGAGGTGAATGACCCTCATTTGAGAGTTATCTAATGTTTTCATTGACAGAAATGTTATCATTCTGACTTAACCCAGTGCCATAATTATATTTCTTTATCACTCCCTGGGGTAGTGTTTGTCAAGTTTTCCCCACTGAAAGTCTTCCCTTGCACCATCTTTTTGTTTTCCCTTGGTTTGGGGCCATGTTTGACTGTGCTTGGTGTCTGGTTTGGATCTTTCCTCTGGACTAGCAGGTTCTGGGACTGACTAAGGCCACTCTTCAGTCCTTTGAAGCATCTTCCTAGTCCCTCTGTTTCCTGCAAATATTGGACTCATTGGAAGAAAATCACTTCTTTCTAATATGTTTATCTTAAAATTGATTTATTTCATATTGTCACTTGATCACTTGAATCCCCCGTTATTCATCGATTTGCTCCAGCAGGCGCCAGTAACATTTCCATAAACATTTCTGTTACTGGATTTGGCATATCGAACACGCATCGGACAGCTTGCCAGGCTCTGCCATGCGGGCGCTATATTCTCATTACTTTGTGGGTAGAATATTTACGGTAATTTGGAGGTAAATTACCTCCAGGGAAAGCTATTACCTCCGGGAAAGCTTTTACCCTCCGGAAAGCTTTCCAAGTAGGTGAAATTAATTGTAATACATCTTTTTAGCCCACTATTGTTTAAAATACTATCTTTTCAGCATTTAAGCAGTTTTGGGGCTGGAGCAATAGTACAGCGTGTAGGCTGTTTGCCTTTATGCAGCTGACCTGGGCTCTATCCCCGGCATTCCATATGGTCGCCCGAGCACTGCCAGCAGTAATTCCTGAGCTCAGAACCGGAATTAACCCTGAGGATCACCAGGTATCGCCCAAAAAGAAAAAAAGAAAGAAATATATAATATGTATATGTGTGTGTGGGTGTGTGTACACATGAATATGTAAAATTTTTTTTGTTTTTTGGGCCATGTATGTTGTTTTTCATTGTTTAGTCCTGTTTTCTGTGCTCAGGAATCACTCTGGGCAGCTTCAAGGGAACCAGATGTGGTCCCAGGAATTGAACCCGGTTGACCATGTGCAAGGCAGCTGCCCTTCCCACTATACAATAGATTGATCTGGCTCCAATATGAAAACATTTTAAAGAGTCATTTTACATTATTTCATGCCAAGTCTTTGCATTCCTGTGTGTTTTATTCTTCAGTGCATCTGAGTTTGTGATAGTGCTCAGTAAAGATTGTCATTGGCTACTATATTGAACAATTTAATTTTAGATTAATGTTTAAGTCACTGATTCACTTTCATATTTGGAAACAAATAATGACTATGAGTTTTGTGAATGAAATAGGGACTGTTTTCTTGAATGGTCATCAGCATCTAGTACCAAACAAAGGGCCTGTCTTAGATTACATAGTCTTTACATATTAAGTGAATACTATATTAGGCTAAATCTATTGTAGCAGATTAGTTTTAAGAACTTTGAGAGGCATGCTCCCAGAAACATTTCAATTACAATTTCAATTTCAATTACTCTTTGAATTACAGTAGTCAATAACCCGAACTGCTACCTTTATAAATATCAAAAGAAATACTCCTAGATTATCCTGGATAACCACTCAAATTTATCTACATTCTCTGTATATTTTAGGGAAAATGATATAAATAAAATTTTAAATATATTTCCTTTTTTTCTCTTTATTTTTATCTTTTTGAAATTTTTAAAAATTTTATTATGCCACCATGAGATATGCAGTTACAAAGATATTCATGTTTGGGTTTCAGTCATACAGTGTTCCAGCACCTATTAAAAATAGTTAATGTTTAACTATTTAATATTGTACTGGCTAAAACTTCCATAAGGATATTGACTAGGACTTGGAGAGAGGATTCTGTGCCTTTTTGGGTCTTAGGGAGGAAGCATTTATTACCGTTGCCAGTGGTGAGATCTTGGAGTGTATAGGGCACTTACCTTGCACCATGCTGCCCTAGTTTAGATCCCGGCACCAGATGTGCCACCCCAAAACTCACAACTTTCCCAGGAGTGATCCCTGAGTTAAAAGGTAGGAGAAAGACCTAGCAAAGCCAGCTGGGGGTGGGGGTGTTGGGGGGGGAAATGGAATGATATGTGACATAGGTCTTTGCAGCATTTACCCACAGGTGAAAATGCTCTGTTCTTCCTAATTTTCTGCACATATATTTTGCTTTGCTTCTGTTTTTTTTTCATAAGTAAATTAAGGATAGATTTTAAGTGCCTTCTGACCATCAGTTGATATGGCCATGAGGTTCTTTAGCCTATTGATATGATAACCTGCATTGGTTACTGTCGGGGAACGCCGCCCGGGGTCCCCGACAGTGTCAGAGCAGAGGTTCTCTTCTACCTCTGAGGACGCCGGGAGAACAGATGAAAACTCACGAGTCCGGTGCAGTTCCAAAAGGCTTTTAATAGTACAAAAGCTCTTCCACAGCACTCCAATATAATGAACAAACTTTAGCTCTGGTCCGAGCTTAGACCATATAAAAGAGTCTAAGTCTCCCACCAAAGAGAGAGGATCTCATCCAAGCTGAGTCCTACCCAGAAGATAGAGCAAAAGGCCAAAGAGCAAAAGGCCAAAAGCCAAAAGCAAAAGGCCCAGGAGCCAAAGCCACAGGAGCCAATAGCTGAAAGCTAAAAGGCTCAAAAGGTGAAAAGGAAGGGGGTCTCAAGTCAGCCCCTTATATACACCAAAGTAATCCAATCGGGAGGGTCATGTCAACAAAGAACTCTAAACAGAGTGTAGTGCCACACCCTATTGCAGGTATAAACAAAGGTTATGCCAAGGTCTAATCCTTTCTACCAAGATTATCTCACTGGAGAGAGGGGGCTGGTATAAAGTAATACATCTTAACTTCATGAGCTTCATGTAATCTAGATGGTACCCACAAGGTCCTTCTTATTATTATCTGCACCAGGGTGATACTGAGTATCTTGTTCTCGTGTACTGAAAGGGTCACACTCGCCTGCTTAGAGCAAACTAGTATGATCCTTCCTATAGTCTTCCTGTAGTCTCAGCTTAGCCAGGGTGGTAGTCTCCTGGTAAATTCTAACTGTCCCACGCTGGGTGCAGTGGGTATAAAGAGGAGCTGTGCCCAATCTAGAAAACAGAAGTTTTCTTAGTAGATGTATAAGTCAGAAGTTATTCAGTCAAGGTGACTTCTGTAACTGCCACACCCTCTAGCAGTGTTTACATAGGAGAGAGGTCTCATTAGAATGAACCTTGACTTAAATAGATTAAGCTGGGAGTGGGCAAAACAACAAAACTCCCAGAATAGCTAAACATGTCCTCCAACAGGTTACCTAATTTTTTGAATGTTAACTTGCCATGCATGACTTCTACTTCATTTTAACGTTTAATTATAGAATACATCATTAGATTCCATTTGTGTTTTATTGAATATTTTCAATATTTATATGAATTTTCTCTCGTTTTTAAATTTTGTCATGTTTTCATCTGTTTTCTCTTATTAGGACAATATGGTGATTACAATGAGCTAAATTTCTCATATATGCTTTTATTTAATTTGAGTTTATGGGAATTCAGCATTATTTTTTCCTTCAGTGTTTTATAGAACTCCCCAAATAACCCTGCTTTGCCCTATCAATTTCATTTTTTGAAATCTCTAGTATTGATACAACCTAATGAATAGGATTTGGGGGAAACTATTTCTCCATAAGTGACTTTGAATTGTTCGTTTCTTTCCACTTAGGTCCTTTAATCTAAGATATCTAATTTTCAGGTACAGAGTTGTTTATATTATTTAATGTTTTTAATATCTATGAGATCAGGGATGGTGAAAACTACTCTGATTTTGTTGTATTTTTAATAAGTTATAATTTTATTGAAGCATCCGCTTAAATACTTTAAGCTGATTTCTCTATTGTCTTTTTTTAAATTTGATTGATTTATCCCATGATATTAATTTTCTTGTTCTATGCTTATACTACTTTACGTAATTTCCTAAAAAAGGAAGATTGAGATTGTGGATCTTCCGTTCTTTCTAACGATTTAGCTTTAATGTTCTAAATTTGTATTTTTTCAGGGAGGTGGTCACACCCGACAATGCTCAGGGGTTACTCCTGGCTCTGCACCCTGGCTGAGCACTCTGTGCTCAGGGGACCATGTGGGATGCCCAGGATCAAACCCAGGTCCGCTGAGTGCAAGGCAGATACTCTCCCTGCTGTACTATTGTTCTGGTCCCAATGCTCTATATTTATCTCTGAGTATTACTTTGGAAATTTTGATTAGATGCTTTTGATAAGATATTAATTTTGATAAGATACTTTTTCATCTAGTTCAATACTAAGAAAATTCTATTTCTTTGACTCATCTATTCAGAACTATGTTGTTTGATTTCCAAGTATGACAGTTCTTTTAGCTATTAAATTTTCTAGATATTAATTTATCATCTAATTCCACTGTGGACTGGGAAATATTTTTATAGTGCATATAAAAACATGCACTATATTCTCTTTCTTAGTGCATATTGATTTTATATTGGTGAATATGAGATAAAGAAGAAAGTGTATTCTACAGTTGTTGTGCACAGTATTCTCTAAAAGTCAATTAGAGCAAGTCAATTAATCATGATATTAGGTCAACTTAGCCTTACTAATCAGTAAGTGCTGTTTCATGTAAGACAGGTTGTTTTGAAGTCACTACTTATGTGTATTTCTCTATTTCTTTTTTGTAGGCCCATTGATATTTGCCACATACATTGCTATATTTTTTTGTTAATGCACACACATTCATAATTGATATTTCTTAAAGAATTGTTTACTTTATTATTATAAAATGTCCCCTGTTACTCTGATAAGCCTCTCTTTCTGAATGTAAATTTATCTGAAAATAATATAACTACACCATCTTCTTAGGATGAGTATTAATGTTGTATGTTTCTAATTTCTTTATAACTACCTTCATTTTTTTCTAAGTTTTATGTGGATACTGTGTTTACTTACTTTTGCCAATCTATTTTTAATTTGCTGATTTAGAATGTTCACATGATACAATGTATCAATGTTACTTGATACAGCTATACTAATTACTGTATTTTTATCTCTGCTTACTCTTGTCATACCATCATTACCATTATCATTTATTTTTGTTCTATTTTCTATTTTCTCTTCCTTAATCATGTATTTTCATATGTTCCTTTTTATCTCCCCTTGGAATTAAAATTACACTTCTTTTAAGTTGTACTTTGTCCTTACAATATTTGATTTTAATAATAAACTTTTGCTGTCTTAGTTCAGTGACAAAGCACTTTCATTGCATGTGTGATCACGATCACGATCACGATCTTCCCGTTAATCATCTATTTGCTAGAGCGGGCACCAGTAATATCTCAATATGTCCTGTCACATGCTGTAGAGCCAAGGGCATCGGCTTGGTACAGGAACATAAAGAGCCTCAAACCATTATATTAGGTCATGAGAATGATCTAATATAATTGTTACTGGCATTTGGCATATCAAATACAACACGAGCAGCTTGCTAGGCTTGCCGTGAGGGAGGCATACTCTATAAACACCTCCAAATAAAGCCTTTATTGATGAACCCGGCGCTTATGCAGCAAGCCGGGCTGTGATGGGCTGGTCGGCTGGGTGGAGTTCTGATGAGAGGGAAGTCCAATGTGGAAAATGGCGGCACCCATGGAGTGGGTGGGGGTCGTCTGGCTTGTTGTGAGGTTCTGCCGGGGTGGTGGGCCAAGGCTGGAACCCACCATGCCTCCCGACTGCCTCATGAACGGCTGGGCACAGGGAGAGCAAGGAACAGCTCTGCCCCAAGTCTGAGAGTCTCTGGACCAGCATACCTGGGTCGGATTGAGGAAGAAACTTGCATGTGAAGCTCTGAATTTCACTCTCAGTACTTTACAAAACTAAATTAAACCTGAAATAATGCTACACTGCTTCATAGATAATGTGTATATATTATAAGAGTATTCCCAATTCCTTCCACATTTTTGTGATACTGTTATTTCATTCACTTAATGCATGAGTTATAATATTAATATGTTGTTACTTTTTGTGACTTTACAGATCTATATTTCAGTTAAAATAAGAATAATATAAATAAATTATTATTCTCAATTATCTCTTATTGTCATAACATACATTCAAGTTTAAGATATTAAGATAATTTTTTTTCGGCATAATAAACCTTCCTTATGAAATTCCTCTCTGTCTTTCACTATCTAGATATTTGCCAACACGATAATCTAAATAAACTAGGAGCTTATGTTTGGTGGATTTATGTTTTTGGTAAGAGGTAGTTATGACAGAATATTTTCTGTGGATGAACCTGTAGCAAATTTCATCATATCTTTGTTCTGTACTTTCTGCTGTCTGAAGATTTCAAGAAAAGGTTCAGTTTCTCCAGTTTTTGCTTGTCTTAATGACAGGAGTGGTAACATATGCTGGTAGATTTAAGACGGAAGTCCAAGGAACCAATGCTCTCATGACTAGAAAGAGCTTAAGAGAAACAAGTAAGTGTTGGGAAAAACAGCCAGAAAAAGAGCTTTAAGTGCACTTTGGCAAGACCTTTTGTGCCAAGCCCAAAGTTCAAGTATATGTTCTAATCAGAGTTGTTTCTTCATGGAAGAATTTCAGCTAGTTAGTGACACAGCCGAGGATTGTTCCAGTGGCAGAGTGGGAGATTTCCTGGAGGTTGGAATGACTGAGATTATCGGTGAGCCTTAAAGAACCACATCACTCATATTTGTCCCATTTCTATGTTTTTGGTGCATTTACTGCTATTGGCTAGTTGTTAATTCAGAATAGCATATGTCATTGTTTGCTTTAATTGGACCAGAAATAAATCTTTTTCTGTTGTCTTTTCCGCACTGCTTTCCCAATGAGCTGAAGCGGGCATATGCTTAAATAGCAACTGAACGGAATGAAAGGACACCTTAGCACTTTCGCTGCAGTTTCAGCCCAAGCTATCTCTAGCAACTGTGTTGGTGGAAATCTAGGTTAGAGGAAAATTTATATTTTATCTTGTTAATTTCATACTTGGGGGGTGAAAAGGAATAAAAAGTGATGGTCCTTGTGCTCTTTTTTTGAAGAACAAAAAAATTCAGCTGGTGCAAAGCTGTAAAGAGAACAATTTCTACATCACGCACAGTTTGATTATTAAAGTAACAGTAACTTCACACAAAAAAGAGTTGTGATATAGTGAGTTGACAAAAGCTCAGTAAGACATTTTATAAAATATAAGTAAACTTGACTCAGTAAGCAATAAGCTGGCACCATCAGTGAATCAACAGACTGTGCTAGGTAATATAACTAAAAGTGTATCATTAATGAGCCAGAATTTAGTTAGGAAGAGGTGAAGTTACCTGTAATGTAAATATATAATAATAAATGAAAATAGTAATAAAATAGCAAAGACAAAATAGATAATAAAACCAAAAACTTAAAAAGCAAACCTTCCTTTGAGTTTTTACTATGTAGTCAGACCTCTGCTATATGTGTGTGTGTGTGTGTGTGTGTGTGTGTGTGTGTGTGTGTGTGTGTTGCTTTTTGGGTCATATCCGTGATGCGCTCAGGGGTTACGCCTGGCTCTTGGCTTAGGAATTACTCCAGTTGGTGCTCAAGGGCACCATATGGAATGCCGGGATCGAACCAGGGTTGGTCAGGTGCAAGGCAAATGCCCTACCCACTGTGCTATCGCTCCAGCCCCTCTCTGCAATATTTTTGTGTACAGGGTTATGGTCATTCTTTCTTACATCTCTTTTGTTTTGGTTTGCTTTTGGGGAGTCAGTTTCTGTCACAATGAGTTATGCTCTTGTTTACTCTTGACTGTACTCAAGATCAATCCTGGTGGGCTCAGGGAACCATGCGAGGAGGTGCTGAGGATTGAGCCTAGGGGCCATATGTCAGCCAATCACGCTACCCACTGTACTATCTCTCTGGCCCCTCATTCACTTTATAGATGATGTAGATGAGACTCAGAGATTTTCTGTTTTGTTCAAAGTCACAGTGAACAATGGGCCATGAATAAATGAAATGAAATTGTTCTATCTCCAGAACTTCCACTATCATCAGCTCACTCTACATTACCGTATCGTAACTTAATTATATCTGAATTTATCAAAGCAAATTTCACAGAAAAAGTGGCATTTAAACTAGACCTTGACATGGGGCCGAGAGATAGTTCAGCAGGTAGGATGTTTGTGTTGCCTGGGCAGACACAGGGTTGATCCCTGGCATGCCATACAGTTTCCAAGCCTCACTAGACATGATTCTGAGTGCAAAGCCAGGAGTAAACCCCACTGGAGTGTGCACCTTCTCCAACACTCCACAAATAAACTCTATTGTAACAGAGTAGTTGGATACGGCCAGGATAGTAATTAAGAGACAAACATAGGCCACAGAGTGAGAGAGAGAAGTATGAATGGCCCCTGGATTAGTGGAACTTGACAAGAGCGTCGCACATGATCCCCAATTAAAGAAAGAGTTCCTAGATGGACAGAAACTGTGAAAATTAAAGTATATCTAAAATGCACTTGGCATCTGCTTTTATGTGATAAATGCAAAGACTGGTCACACCTAAACTTCTGCATCCCAAATGTGTTTAGAAAGGGTGAGGAGTAAAAAACCCATTTTGTGATAGAAGGATGCCAAGCTCTGTTTCTTCAACGTTTTTGAGGTTCTTTACAACACATAGACGCTTTTCTTTGTTAGTAGTTAAGCTAGAACGGGCTTGAGATAACAGCCCGAACAGAAGTAAGATGGTCAGGTAAATCTGACAGTCACAAGGAGCGCCAAGGAAGCCACTCACAGAATAGGCGCACATGCCCACTTCATTTCTGGAGAAGGCTGTAGCAGAACCGGGTACTGGACAGAGTCAGAGAAAAGGAAGGCGACGCTGTCCAAGAAACGACAGTTTGCCCAGCCAAGACCTCTAGGAGTTGGCGACTGATCTTCCTGGGATTGGAGTAGCCTCTCATCAAGGAAGGCCGACCACCACCTGGGCCGTGTGCTCCAGGGCTGCGCAGTGGCTTGCTCAGTTCCTGCCAAGGAACAAGCTCATCCTGATGACCCCAACAATATGTTGCAAGCACCGCGATGCTGTGCAGAGGAACTCGGCCTATGAAGCATCATCCTGTGCCGCCATCTGCACAGTGACGCCGGAACTTCTCCGGGCTTTTCCATGTATCCCAAGTTCTCATTGCACCATTGCACACTGCTGTTTCTGCAGGTTTTAAAGGGAGCAGAAACACTGCCCCTTTCTGTATTTTTTTAAAAAGGTTTTCCATTATGTAGTGATTCATGAATGAAAGTGAACTTATGAAGCTAAATTATTTAACGAGAATCACTGTATCACTGTCTTCCCGTTCATCATCGATTTGCTCGAGCGGGCACCAGTAACATCTCCATATGTCCTGTCTCATGCTAGTAGAGCCCAAGGGCACCTGCTTGCTCCAGGAACATAAAGAGCCTCAAACCATTATGTTAGGTCATGGGAATGAGGTCTATAATTGTTATTGGTATTTGGCATATCAAATACAACACGGATAGCTTGCCAGGCTCTGCCGTGCCGGGTGGCATACTCTTGTAGTCATCTCTGATCTCCAGCACCTCTGATCTCCAGTCTCCTCTGATCTCCAGTAACCTCCAGCGTATGAAGTACAAATCCTTTTTATAACACCTCATGCCCTGATACGAGCTAGTTGTGAATCTCTTTCCTACCTTCTATTGATCAGTAACTTGGAACTTTCCCCCATTTCAAGGTTAGCTTGAAATGGAGTGAGTATAAATGACTGTCACAAAAGAATTCTGTTGGCTGTTAACACAAATTTTGAAACATCTTGAAGTTTTAATTTATTCAAATGACATTGAGAAATGTATATTTACTGGCAAATGTTATTTTGCATATATTTGTTTTAAAATAGATATTATCTTACCTAAGTAGAATGCTATTATATACAACCTAGCATAATTTTCTACTAATTTAGAATACCTAGGATTTTCTTGAAGGGTATCAAGTATATTTTCAGAGCTGATTTTCTTCTGTAAGATTTATTCAATGTGTAGAATCACTAAGTATTTTAAACATCAACTTAAATATTAGCCTACAATGGACCTTCATGCATTTTTATCTCACAAGCAAGTAACTAACTGAAGAAATGAGTCCAGGGAGTTTCCCACATTTGAGACTTGCTTCTCGTTGAATAGTTTGACTCATTATCCCAGGCTCTACATTGCTGAGAAAGAAATTAGATAGAAGCGTTGGTGATATTTCCCCCCCCAAACCTCTCAGATACTGTTGTACACTTTGTCATCTCTGGAGGCACATACTTCTTGTGGTTAGTGATACTGAATGAGTATTGACTCCTTCCAACTTTCTCCTCCAAGTCATTGCACATTCAGGAATATTTATTTAAAAAAAGTACCTTTTTGTGGCTAGGGAGGAAGCTCAGTAGCTGGAGCAAATGCTTTACGTGATAGCCTGGGCACTGTCTCTGCACTGCGTGATCCCTGAGCACTATGGTAAGAGATTGTCAAGGACCACACTAGGAGCAGCCCCTGGGCCCCACTGGGTGTGGCCCCCACCACCAAACAGCAATAGAGAAGTACTTTAAAAATATGAATCTTAACTTTTAACAGTTCTTCTGAAAGCATTAGAATAATTTTTTCAAAAGAATTGCCACTCGTCCAGTAGATTAAAGGTATTTACTCTGATGTACTTGGGTTCAACATTTTCCTATAGGACACTCTTTTCTTGCAGTAGGGAATAACAGTTATTGGTCCAGTCTGGGTTGCAGAGAAGCTCGTTGATCCTGGCCCTTGCTTTCAAGCCTTTTTAGCAGAAAGAATTAATCAATATTAATTCTTTAAAAACAAGAGAGAGAGAAAATAATTTATATTAGTATTTCAAAATTGGACTGGGAGGGAATAACGTGGTTAGGGTACCTGCATAGCAAATGCTGAAGCTGGGTTTGGTTCCTGTCCCCACTAAGTCCCTCGAGCATCACTGGTACCTCCTGGAAGGTCCTGCAGCCAGTAGGGTTCAGTAGCATCACATCCTCATCCCCTGGCTGGGAAGTCAAAGCCAAGTAACATGTCGGGGGTGTCTCCCTCGACCTCCTGAGCACCACTGAGAAGCTAAAAATAAAATAAATGCAATTAATAAATAATGCAAATAATCTTTAAGATTTAGATTTAAAAAACTTTACTTCATAGCTATTTTCTCTTCATCCGAAAAACCTTATTTCATAAATATTAATGTACTTACTTAGTCACTGCATCCTGATATTATCCTATTATAACTCTTGTGATAGAGCAAAAATAGAGATACTGATACTAGCACCAAAATTGTCTATGGGATATAGTTGAACATCCCCATTTCCATAATCATGAATAAGAAATTATCAGTGTTTATATATGTATATGCATATATACACACATAGGTGAATATTAATTTTTACATTTTATCTCTTGTCAGTTATTGTATATTGTACTATATTAGATGAGTTTCATCTCAGTAGTGAAGAGTGGTTTAAACATGAGAGCTATCAAAACACTGCTCTAAGTGGCAAACATTGTTCTTATTTTTTTTATGAAAACAAATTCAATATTTCATTGTCCTCTTAATAAGTAAACATTGAAACTTAGAATAGGATCAATTGATCTTTTCTCTATCTCTTCTAAATATTCAAACTATTTGGTGACCGTCCTTTTCAAAAAGTCTGAATTAGAGATCAACACTTCAAGTCTCCAGCAACTGTCCTGGTTGACTTCACCTTATTCTAGAAATTTGACTTAGTTGATCCGCCATAGTCATGTTGCCTTCTGCAAAACCACTTTCTCTAGGAATTTTGATCCTCTTATTTATTTTTGGTACAGTGTCACTCTGTAGCATTTTTTTTGGGAAAAACACTTGTCACATTTTTATGGGAAGATCAGCATATTTTAGAAACATTGACGTTTAAATGAATGTTGTCAGCATAGAAAAATGTTAATTTTCCTTTGCTTATACTCTTAATTTTCCTTTGCTTATACATGATGTCTAGTCAGTTTTTATGAGGTCAAATTTCTCAGATTGTTCTTGTATTGCTTTTAGATTTTGCATCAAAGGAAAATTCTTATCTACTCAGTTTGCAGAGGAAGTCATTCATGTGTTTTCTTCATATGTATGCGTTTTTTATTCTGATCCATTTGATATTTATACAGGTGTATAGTGTGAAGAACAGATTCAGTTTTATCTTTTTCCATATGGCTCCTTAGTTGGCAAAACACTGTTTATTCAAAAATCTATTTTAAACTTCCCTTTCTGAATTGAATGGACTAACTCCTATCTTGATGGCACAAAGCAGAGAGAGACTACGTATCATAAGTCAAACAGCATTGTTTGTAGGCATTGCTGATCTATCGTGTCCTAAAGGATGTGTTGGTACCAGCTTCTGGAGAGCAAGAAAATGCACTGAGGTGAATCAAATATTTTTGATGATTTTGCACATGAGGAATTTGCTGATGTGTTAGTACCCAGAACTTGAGAGATTGAAGCCTAATATTAAGTAGACTGAAAGATTGAAATCTTGTGTTCTTTGAATTTTCAGAAATGTAGCCTTTCTCGTACCTAGTACTCAAGCAAGCTGTAGCATATTTCAAGTCACTAAAAATTCTTTTGTTCTTCCAATTCATACGCTGCAGAATTTACTACTCCTATGAGTTGTTTCTCGTTTCAGGTGAACCAGATTGGTCTATTCTTGACCTTATATAGAAGCTTGCAACATTTAAGCATTTACACGTTCCTGTTCTTATAAAAATGTATTTATATATTTACATATGCATTGCATCTGACACTAATTGGATACTTATAGGGAATAGAAATCTATCTGAAATTATGAGCCTGAGTTACTGGATATTTTGTATCCTTGCCTTCTCCACTGAATTTAGACATTTGTGTTTTTTGTGTATCCCCTTATCCTTATGTATACTTTTCTTATGTTACCATCTACTGTAGGCAGAAACATTTATTTAACCATCCTATATCTTCAAATTTAAATGTTCCTACTACATAGCTGGTGGCCAGTGTACGAAGGACTTGGCTGGGATACTGCTTTGAATGGAGTAATCTATTCTACGGTACTGCCACTCTTCCATTAAATCGGATCTTCTTTCCCCAGAATATTTCCCCTTAAATTTGTTGCCTTGGTTAAGTCTTTTAAATTATTTGCCAACATTGTAAGCGGCAACTTAGGCAATGAATCAGTTGAGCGAAAATGAAAACTGATTAGCATAGTACACATTACACATTAGCTGAGCAATGAATTGGGGGTGGGGGTTATTCTCAGTTTGGAGGACTTATTATCAGAGCGCTTCCACTGCACCCCTGCACTGGAGCTTATCTAAGCTCAAATTTGTAAGCGCTATGAAACTTTTTATTTAAAAATTATAGCAGATTTATTTTCTTTTACTTATCAGTTAAAAATTCCAAACTATGTTTATAGGTTCTAGTTTATACTCTAACAAAATGTAAGTGCCTTGTAGTCAGGAATGAAGGATTCCATTATCTTTTCACTTGCTATAGGACCAAATGGTAGTTTCATATATGTATAAAACTAGTTTTATATACATTTTGAGAAAATTAATGAGTGCTAATGAGTGAAGAACAGAATAATAAACAAACCTAGTCCCAAAGGTGCCTAATAACATACAATACCACATAAAAGTCTATCACTTGTCACTTGTCTTCCCGCTGTTCATCGATTTGCTCAAGCACGTGCCAGTAACATCTCCATTTGTTTGGAGTGATGTCCATTATTGTTACTGTTTTTGACATATCGCATACACCACAGGTAACTTGCCAGGCTCTGACCTGGGTTCATCCCAGGGGCTCAGTCTTTTCTGTGTCAGAGCATGAAAGTGTATGATAACTGTAATTATTGATTGATGAACAAAAGTTACAAAATGATAACAATCAAAGACTCTATCTGGTTAAAAAGGTGAAACAGCAGAGAAATTTTTCTGTGAGATGTCCTATAACTGGGTTTTCAAACTCCAGGGAAAAGTAGAGAAAATATGATAGGCCCACTTACAGATGGGGCCTATCTTAGTAAATGGACTTGGTAATTAGAATTTCTGTTCCTTCTTTTCCTCTGGGAGTGTGTAGATGATAGTTAATTAATGTGGCAAAATTGCGCAGTGTCATTGAAAATTTTAACTTGTAAAGATACAAACTATACTGTACCTTTGTAATTCACGTGAAGATATGGAAATAAGTTAAAACAAAGATGGTAACAAAAGCAATAAAAAGAGATTGACTAGATCTGTTTCTTCTAAGATTTTAGGCGCCATATTTAGATTATATAAACAGAAAAGAACTAAAGCAGAGAAATACAAAGACTGCAGAATTATAATAGAGAATAGTAAACTCATTTCTTTAACTTTGTGCATAAATCTTAAAGGCTGCAGGGCAACTTGCATACTCAAAAACGAATTCCATAGTCTAAGTCCCTATCACTTCACTAATTTTCATCCTTTATATTTTCAGGTGTTGCTCCGCCACCACCACTGGTTAGTAAATTGTCCTAAGCTTAGCAGTGCACAGCAGCTATTACACAATTCTGTAAATACTGTGAGCCAGGGATTTAGCCATGATCCTACAGGGATGGCTTGGCTCTGATCTATGCTGTCTTAGGCTTCATATTGCTGAGAGTTGCGGAACAAAGAAGCCAGATACTGGAGTTCTTCATTGTTCTGTGTCTGGGGTCGGTGAGGATGGCTCAGAACTGGACACAGCAGAGAATGCAGTAAATAGCGTCTCAGAGCCTCAGAGTGACTCTTCGAGTCCAAGTCTCGATGCCACGCATTCAAAGAGAGAGGCCGGGTGACTCTGAGTACTCTGAACTGCAGAGGCCCTCGATGCCAGGGGATGCCAGGCCATACTGGCCCTCCTGGGAGCCTCCTTGGCACTCTCCAGGGCTCTACTCAGAAGCACTTGCTGCTTAACCTTATACATAATTTTCCAAAACTCTTATTTAGTACATATTTTAATCACTAAGGAAAGTCAGCAAAATTGTGAAATGTTATGAAATTTTAGGGTTTTCTTTCTTTTGTTGCATTTTTTGGTCACATCTACCAATGCTCAGGGATTATTCCTGGCTTTGCACTTAAAAATTACTCCTGGTGGTGCTCAGGAGATCCTATGGCCTGCCAGGGATCGAACTTGAGTTGGTCACGTGCAAGGCAAATGCCCTCACCGCTGTGCTGTTTTCTGGCCCTGTTGTGAAATTTTAATACTACCTCCCAAACAAATCCAAAGTTAGTCTTATAGGAAACTTTGCATATTCCTATGAATTACCCTACAGGCCAATTTTCCCAATTTGAAATATTCAAATGTGAATTATACAAGTTCACAATCTCCAGTTATGCCAATTCCTAAAAAGACACCAAAGGGCTAACGTGTTTATGGACTGAAGGCTGTCAAAAGACCATGTGTAGAGGGGTCATGCAGTAGCTCAGCAGCTATAAAACAATGACTTCAATAATGTTAACTGTGATATTGCAATAAAAATAAAATTTAAAAAGGACAGTGAAAGAATCAATACATACAGTGACACAGGAGGAAAAACAAAACACAGCTAAGTCTAAAACAAAGAATCAAAGGATGCTTTGTGACACAGGTCAGTCTAAGTGGCCTGGTGACCGGCCTGTTAACTGTCCCGTTCTGCGGCTACTTGTGGGCATTCAATTCTGAGATGAGGTGACCAGTCAATAAAGAGCTTTATTGTCAACAAGATGACAGCTTGGAAAATGGTGGATTCATGTCTGCAAAGGAACCATCTTATCTTCATGGGCACAAGAGGTTTTCTATTGAGAAAGAACAGAAAAATGCATTTTTTTAGAAAGGGTGGATTGCAGGCTGGTTAATAAACTCTCTCCTGAGTTGGTGCCCTTGAGATGGTCCATTTTAGCGGCAAACCTCAGCCATATTTCTGAGTGAGGGTCTAATTTCACCTTGTTTTAGTTTTTTTTTTTTGGGGGAAGGACAAAATAAGGGTAACTATCCCTGTCCAAAGATCTTTCTGGATTTTTATTTGAATTTCACACTTACTTTCTTCGAGGCCAGTTTCAACGCTTGAACACAGTCATCTAGAAAGGAGACTGAAAAAATAAAAAAAAATAGTAAGTATACCGTGCTTGCTAGTGTTATTGGACTTAGCTCCTATATGGGCACTTGGGTTTTACATGTAAAACTAGCATAGAATGTCCATATTGTTTTCCAGAAAGGTTGTACAAGTCGACATTCCCACCAGGACATTCCTCCAAAGACTAGAAATTGAGCTCCCTTTGACCCAGCCATACCGCTCTTGGGAATATACCCTGGGAAGCCAAAAACACACAGCGGAACACAATCCGCACTTTTATTTTCATAGCAGCACTATTAACAATAGCCAGAACCTGGAAACAACCAGTATGCCCGAGAACTGATGACTGGATAAAGAAACTGTGGTACATCTACACAATGGAATACTATGCAGCTGTCAGAAAAAATGAAGTTATGAAATTTTGCTATAAATGGATGGATATGGAAAGAATCATGTTGAGTGAAATTAGTCAGAAGGAAAGAGAGAGACATAGAATGACTGCATTTATTTGCATGACATAAATATACTAGGTGATCTTACCGAAAGTGGAAATTGCCACAAGCGTGGGGGAGTCAGAGGTTAGTTTAAATAGAGAAGGGAACATGTGTGAATAAATGTCTAAAGTTCTGATGCTAACATAGAACTGAGCATTAAATACAGACAAAAAATGCAAATGATGGCTTCTAAGTGTGCGTTAGTGCAACCCACAATGTGTGGGAGAAGGAGGAGAGAGAGAGGGAGAGGAGAGGAGATAAAGAACCTGCCATTTAGGCAGGATGTGGAAGGGGGAGGGAATTGGGGACATGGGTGGTGGCTGGGGGCACTGGTGGAGGGCGGGTGCTGGAACACTGTGTGACCGAAACCCCAAGCGTGAACAGCATTGTAATTATATATCTCACGGTGGTATAATAAAATGTTAAAAAAAAAAAGAATCCATGCCATTCAACATGAATAAAACCTTCAGAAATACAGTGCTATTATATGCCAGGAACTCAACAATTTTGCCTTCTCCATCTCCCTGTATATCTGTAACAGTAAGAATCTCATTCACTGTACAATTTAATCACACTAATTAATCTTGATTCTTCTCATGCAATAAATTTCCATTTAGAGCAAAAAAAAAAAAAACTAGCATAGAAAACACCTGATTTTAAGATACTAGAGATCTTTATATTACAATTTAAGTATGTAGTGAGAGATCCTTCCAAAATTCTCTTTCTTCACTTCGCATGGCCAGTGTCGCTGGTCCTGTCTTCTTGCTGTTGGCTCTTTCCAGTGAACCGTGTTAGTTGTCCTGTCTCCATAAGTTTCTTGGGTTTAAGGTCCAATGCTCTATAGTTTGCCGCTGCGTCTCTGGACAATGCGTCTCAAGGACCCTCACCCCATTATTCTTTTCCTCTGTCTTTCCTTTGCTCTCTGGCCATGTGTATGTGGGTGAGAACTGCTGCTTTTCCTGCCTGGACAAAGGGGAGGAGTTAAGACCAGCTCTAACTGCCTGGGTGTAAGTGAAGGATCAAGAAGGAAGTCACCTGATTGGCGTCCCACATTTCTGTGTTTTCTTTGTCCCTTAGCCATTTCCATTCTCTAAGTGGCTGTGCCTTGTGAATTTGAGACTGAAATGACTAAATATATTCAACTAGATTACCACGCTCCACTTGCTTCTTTCCTTCACTTCTACCCCATAATACTAGCAGGAAACGTTGCTTTTTCCCCTCATTACAATATTAATGTATTTCTCAACTGAAAGTAAAACATTAAGCTTTAAAATTAATTTTAAAATTAACATAAAATTAGTTCATCTTAAAGTTAAAAATTAAGGTTAATTTTTTATAGCTTAAAAATTTAGAGAGAAGTCAAACTATATGAATAAATAGATGGTCCCAAATTGTTAAACCACCAACACCCTACAATGATGGATAAGTTTAAGGATGGTGGCACTTGAGCCAGAGAAATAGTTTGTGTGCTGACTGCTTGCTCTACAGGCAGAAATCTAGGTTTAATTTCAAGTATGACTATTCCCTGAGTTCAACTGGTTTGGCCATGCCACTCTCCAAAAAATGATATTTACACATGATATAACCTATCATATAATAGTTACAAACAAGAGTTCTCATAGTTGTAAACAAAGAGTAAAAATAGATAATTCAAAGACATTTTCCTTGATAAGTGTCAATTAATAGAATGATATCAGTGAATAAGTATATAATATTTTAATAATTAAATATAAAAATATGAAGGGAAAAGTCTGGGTGCCTTCTGTGCAGTTAAGAAACTCCCCAAAATAGAGCTGAACTGGTCATTATACCTTTATGGTACTTGTTACCATATACCTTTATGAATCAGAAAGTAAAGTTTATATATCTCTGTATATTTCCTGATATGAACTATCACTAACCAGATTCATATAATTGATGAAATACCAGAATATTGTATGAATTCATAATGAGAAACTGAGCTTCCAAGACAATGGGTAGACTTGTGGCATCTGATCTACCCTGTATGAGTAAGGTTAAGGAGAAAGAAAACCTGTATTTTTTTCTTTTTTCCCCCTTTTGTGTTTAGAAGAGTGGTACCTGCAAAAACATGAATGCTTGTTCCTAGTTATTTCTTAGCATTTTCTTTTGTTTTTAATCTCTGATGTGCTATGAATGGATTTTTTCTAAATCATTTTCATTTTGTGTATTTTTTGGAAAGCAATTGACAAGTGAAACATAGATTTAATATGTACAATATGGTGATTTGATATCTCTATTCATTGTGTGTTTTTTTTTGTTCATGATTGGGTTTCAGGCATACAATGTTCCATCACCCATCCCTTCACCAGTGTAAATTTCCCACCCCCAATATCTCCAGACCTCCCACACCTAACCCGGCCTGCCTCTATGGCAGGCACTTTCTCTCTCTTTCTCTCTCTCGCTTTCTCTGTTTCTCTTTCTCTGTCTCTGTCTCTCTTTCCTTTTGGGTCTTATGATTTGCAGTACAGATACTGAAAGGTTACCAAGTATATCCCTTTGTCTACTTTCAACATTTAGTTCCTGTCCAAAATGAGAGTTGGGAATGAACACTTTGCAAGAAAATCTTTAATCTAAGACTTCTAGGTAACTTTGGAAGGTAATCTTAATAGGCACATCTGGGTGAAATTAATCAGAATACCTGGTATAATGCAATTGGTTGGAGCCTTGCAAACGTGGGTTTTCAAGCACTACAAGTGAATCCAAAACACCAAACCAGACTTGTTGAGTCTTTAGGCTATGTTCTTCTATGAATGAATGTAAGGAACTATTTATAAACGTTCCTCCTCGATGCTTTCTTTTTGTGCTCTGTGGAGACTATTTTTCTTTCTGGTTGAGGTGAACTCTAGAAGGCAAGAGAAGGAACCTAAACTATTTTTAATATGTTTAGTCAAACTTGAGCAAGGGGAAAGGTAGACGCTTCCTAAGGCTAGAGCTAAGTTAAACTTGATGAATATATGGAAGTTATAACTTTAACAGATTTCACCTGAAGCAAGAATGATGGATCAAGACTTCAGGGATACTAGAACCGCTTAGAGCTGAGGGTAACTCAGGATTGTGATAGGAGGAAGTGATGAAGTAAATGTTTTTGACCTGAAGCCACCAAGATAAAGGTGGGCAAAATGCATTTTTACTGAGAAAGAGCAAATGGGAAGTTTGAATGTTAAAGGGATTTAAGAAGGGAGTGTAACATGTTCAAAAGGAAGAACACAGTTAAGGAAACCTTAAGTTGGAAAACATCTATGAAGTTTGATTAAAGCAGCTTCTGAATAAACTTAACTATTTTGACTTATTTTGTATTTAGGTCTTTACATTGTAAGAGCTCATGCTTTGGTCTGCCTCAAGAAATAAAGAAACTTTGATAGGATCCAGAGTCAGAGGCTGAATCTCCTAGGACTGACCACAGTCGATTATGTTCAAATCTGAGTTCACAGACACTTTGTAGAGGATGTAGCCCGTTATGGATAGCCAAGGGTATAGCTGGATAGAATATGATGGATTAATGGGTTTTAAATTTTAATGATATATGGTGAATCCCACAGTCAAGTATATGTATATGTTCCCATTGTGTGTTTTTAAAAGTCAAAATTGAATGTTGATCAAGAAAGATACTAGTAGCACAAAGAGATACCAGGATAAACGAATCATTGTGGTTTGATTTACCTTGGTTAACAGCAGTGTCTTGATGTGCTATGAATGGGTTTTTTGTCTAAATTATTTCAAAATTGTATATATTTTTGAGAAGCAATTGACAAGTAAAACAAGATATTGAGACATACAATATAATTTGTTATCTGTATTCATAGCGAAAGCATTTCAGAGTTAGCACGTTTATCATCATATATTTGTCTATTTTTTCAGATATATTGAGATTATACTCTCTTAGAAAGCTTCAACACTATACTACAGTATTTTCCACTATGATCTTCATGCTACAAAATAAGACTTCAGGTTTTCCTACTTAGGTCCGAAATTTCCATTTACCATATTCTTTCTCTATTCACTTCCATCCCTGAGTCTCTAACTATGACCAACTCTCTGTTTCTGTGAGCTTTTATTTGGTCTGAGGGTCCATACAAGTGATATGTGTAGTATTTGTCTTTCTCTGACTTCACATTTAATTATGCCCATCAGGTTCATTCATGCACAAAGCATTCTTTTGTATCTACATGTTGACAGACACAGATTATTTTGATACCATATCTATTATGAATAACACAACAATGAGCATTGAAATACAGATATTTCTTGGAGAAGTAATTTCATTTTCTTTGGATACCTACACAGAAGTGAGGTTTATGGATCATGCATTTCAATTGTAAATATTTTCATAGTGAATTGCACTAGTTTTAATCCCCACCAACAGTGTATAGGGTTTCCTTTTCTCTTCATATCATTTCCAGCATTGATATTTCTTTTTTAATTACGGACATCCTAACAGGTATGAGATGATACCACACTGTGGGTTTGTTTTGCATTTTTATTGTGACTAATAATAGTGGTCAACACTTCATGTGCCTATTGACTATTTGTATGTCTTGTTAGGAGAAACATTGGGAAATAGTTTTCAAATTGACTGCTTTATTTAAACATTAGTTATTGAGTTAAATGATTTTATCATTCATCTTATTATTTGTTTTGAATATGGATCCTGTATTATAATTGTAGGCTTCTACTTTATTTTATTGTTTCCTTTGTTGAAGAGAAAATTCTTTTTTACTATGATATAACCTCATTCAATTTTTTTCCTTGCCTAGTCTCTGATGTCAAGTCTGAAAAAAACTCATTGAAAAGATATCTGTCAAGAGCTTATATTTTCTTCTATGTGTTCTCTAGTTTCATGTCTTTAAGTCACTTTATTAATTTTAGTTGATTCTGTATAGTGTTCAAATAGAGGTTCAGTTTTTTTTTATTTGCTTATCCAATTTTCCTACCATTTATTGAAGAAACCATCTCTCCCGATTGTTGTATTGCTTGCTCTTCTTGCTAGGCCTGGGTTTTTGCATTGCTAATGAGGGATTGTTTTTCTCCTTCCTACAGCCTTTTTTCAAGGGATTTGTTTTATCTATAAGCACAAAAAGATAGTGCAGTTTAAAGATAGTGCACAAAAAGATAGTGTAGAAGCACAAAAAAGACAGTGCAGTTGTGAGTGAATAGCTCTGGATTCTTTACTCCTGGATCTCCACCATATTTTCCAATTGTAAACCTTAGTACCTTCCAGATTGAATCTAATTCATCACCCTATAGAGGGTCCTCTATAGGGAACTGGATGGTATGAGGAAAAGACAGCACCCTGGCTTCAAAATGAGACAACTTTAGAGTAAGTCCTGTTTTGACCTGAGTTTAGAGTAAGGCAGAACAGCTCTGTTTTGACCTAAGATAAGCCATGAATTGCCTTGCAGCTAGAGCAGAGCACTTAGGACTGTTGTCTAGGTATGGAAATAGTACCCTGAGGGAATTGGAAATGATCTATCTGGCTAGGGGACCATAGTCTTGGCCATGAAGTGGTCTCCCAAGGAATCATCATCCTATACAGTTAATCTTGGGTGTAGATGTATGTCTTTCTTTTACTGTGCTTATACAAAATGACTAGAAATGTTATTGAAATGATTGTTTATAAGCCAAAGAGGGGGAAATGCTCTGCCCTACAGTGTCTAAATAGCCCAGAGAATCAGGGGCGTGGCCCCAGGGGATTTTACTGGTAGGAGGAAGACAGTTTTTAATCTCATTGTTTTAGAAAAAAACACCTTACCTTTTGGTCACACCCTACCCCCAGTCTCTGAATAGGATTGATCTCTATAAGTTTGGGGGGTCAGAGCATGTCTGTCAGTGTGGAGTTGAGTTGGAGTAAGAGGGTGTGTGTGCGTAGGCGTGTGTGCATGCGCATGTGCGTGTGCATGTGTGGAATAAAAGCATTGGGTTTTGAAACTTTGCTCATGGTTTTTGTTCTTTGGCAGTAGGGGACAGTCATTGGCCCAAGCATGACCAGGGACCCTGACATACCCCAATACTAGTGGGGACGCAGGACAGCCCCAACACCCTAGTGTATGTTTTTGTGTTCTTTGTTGGAAAACAGTAATCCATATATGTATAAGTTTATTTCTCAGCTCTCAGGGTTCTCTTCTGCCAATGCCATATTGTTTTGAATACTACAAATTTGTAGTGTGTTTTCAAATTTTGATATGTGACTTTTCCAGCTTTGTTCTTTCTTCTTAATTTTTCTTTGCCTATTTTTTTTTATCTTTGTAACATGAAAAAGATCTAGGACTACCTTCTTATTTCTGTGAAAAGTGCCTTTGGGATATTGATAACTATTGCATTCAATCTATGAATTGTCTTGTAATAATATGAACATTTGCTCAACATGAACTCTTTCGATCCATGAACACAAATATTCTTTTAATTAATTGCATCACCTTCAAATATTTTTTAATGTTAAATATTTTTAGTACACAAGCATTTCATCCTCTTTAAAAATTTGTTTGAAAGCATTCCCTTTTTCATTCTATTGCAACTAGACTGGTAGATTCAATATATATTTTTAGAAGTTCCATTTTAGGAACAGGGTGAGAGACTATCTGAGTTCATCATGTCCACCAAGACCATTCATGGGAACTCACAGTTCCAGAAAGCTGAAGCGAAACGTTGGACATGGGAATCTCCTGGCAGACAGTTCCACAATGAAATTGACCACATCATTTTCAATCGACTGTTTTGTCTGACCGATGTAGCTGTCATCCCCAAATTCCAAACAGGATCGGACCACCGTCTCCCTTCGTGCAAAATTCTACTTCCCGCAATGGGGAGAAAAGGCTGCAAAGTTTAAGAAGAGAACTCCCAGAACGACCACCAACTGGGAACTCTTTGGCACCATTGCAGCAACATGGGAAGAATACAACTTCCCATGGCCGACATCGATGAAGAATACAACTGACTGGTTCAGCACCTCCATGATTGTGCGAAGAATGCCAAAGAGAGAGAAAGACACAAAAGAATGCCTGTCTTCAGAAACTCTCGAGCTCATTCGCCAACGTGGCAAGGCGTGAGCCCCAGGAGACCAAATGCTAACGTCCAAGCTTGCTAAAAAGGTGCAGAGAAGCAATAAAAGAAGACCTCAAAGACAGAAGAGCAGAAATACTGGAATATGTAGCAGAAGCCGGAAAAGCATTCTTACTGCCCGCATGTCCTTTGCCAACTATAAGACCAAGATGACTGCCCTCCGACGCCCTGATGGATCTATCATGTCTTCCAGAAAGGCAATGGAGAAGATTATCCATGAATTCTACTCAAATCTCATTGATAGCCACATCCACCTGCCCACATACCAAATTCCACAGGATGGATATGTCATTCCCAACATTCTCCCTTCTGAAATCCGACATGCCATCTCGCGTAAAGAAGGGAACAGACCAGGCCCAAAAGTCAGACCCGAACACCTGAAGAATCTGCCGCCGGTACTCATCAACACACTAGCTCGGCTCTTCACACGCTACCTGTCCGAATGCAAGGTGCCCTCCCAATGGAAAACCAGCAGGACAGTTCTTCTGTTGAAGAAGGGAGACATTCACGACATCGGCAACTATCGCCCCATCTGCCTGTTGTCTGTCATCTACAAGCTGTTTACATGAGTCAGGCTGAACAGGATTAGCAGAACACTAGATGAAGGACAACCATGCGAGCAAGCAGGCTTCCGGAAAGGATTCAGCACAATTGACCATATCCACACTGTAACCAAGCTCGGTTGAGGTTTATAGGGAGTACAAGATGCCGCTCTGCCTCAGGTTCATTGATTTACAGAAAGTCTTTGATTCTGTGGAGACTGAAGCAGTCATCTAAGCCCTAGCCAAACAGGGTGTTCAAACCCAATACATCAAGATCCTTCGTGAGCTGTATTACGGATTCACCACCAGAATCTCACCATTCTACAAAGAAGCGATCATTAATGTATAAAGAGGGGGTTCAACAGGGTGATACCATTTCACCAAAACTCTTCAGCACCACCCCGAGAACATCATGCGACAATTAGAATGGGAAGGAATGGGAGTTAAGATAGATGGTCAGCAACTACACCACCTCTGCTTCGCTGATGACATTGTTCTAATGACACCAAACATTAGCCAAGCGGCACAAATGCTGACTGACTTTGACCGAGAATGTGGAAAGATAGGTCAACAGCTGAATCTGAAAAAAAATCTATGTTCATTAAAAATGAACTAGTTCCTGAGGGCCCCATTCACTCTCAATGGAACAAATATCTCTATATGCAGCAGTTATGTGTACCTAGGTCAAGAAGTCACCATGATGAATGACCTAATACCTGAGCTGCTCAGGAGGAAGAGAGTGGCATGAAATGCCTTCAAAGGCATCGAAGAAATAGCTAAAAGGACAAAGAACCTCTGGCTCCGGGCACATCTCTTCGACTCCACCATTCTCCCTACATTAACATACGCCTCAGAGACCTGGGCCCTACGAAAGCAGGATGAGAATGCTATTCGGGTCTCCCAGAGAGGAATCGAAAGAGCTATGCTTAGAATATCACGCCTCACTCAAGTGAGAGAAGGAATCCGGAGTTCTGACCTCCGTCGCTATTCCAGAATCAGGGACACTGTCTCGTTTGCCAAGTCATCGAAAATCAGATGGGCTGGACATGTAATGTGATTTGGGGGACAACTGCTGGACTAGAGCCATTACCGACTGGATCCCACTGGATGTTAAAAGATCACATGGCCGCCCACCTACATGATGGTCAGACTTCCTTGTCAAGACCCTGAAGGAATGGTTTGAGGCTCTTCATATTCCTGAATCAACCAGATGCCATTGGGCTACATTGGCACGTGATAGGGTCCAATGGAAATATTACTGGAGCCCGCTCAAGCAAATCGATGAATAACGGGATTCAAGTGATTTTTAAAAGTTATTATTAGCGTGTAGATAATGTAATTGCTGTCTTCTGACCTTTACGGAAATCATTTATTAGTTCTAACATTTTTAGGGGACTCTTTATCATTTGTATTTGTGTCTTCTTTATTAATGGGAGCTCCCAAGCAGTGCTCAGGAAAGCCAAGGACGCTACCCAATGTTACTCAGACAACCAAGTTGGTGGTCCAATATTTGGGCCTAAAGGGAACAATGCTGTCAGTCCCTTGGGCGCCAGGGCTGACTGAGTACTAGGAATGTATCTGTGATTATAGGGGGGACCATGTGGTACTAGATGAAGTGGAATTCTCTGCATGAAAGACATGTGCTTTATCCAGTTTTTTTTTTCCTTTTGGGTCACAGCGGCAATCCTCAGAAGTTACTCTTGGCTCTGCACTCAGGGATTACTCCTGATGGTGCTTGGGGATCATATGGGATGCAAGGGATTAAACCAAAGTCAGCTGTGTGCATGGCAAATGCCCTACCCGCTGGACTATTACTCCGGACCCTGCTTTACCGGTTTTGCAGTATGCCTAGCCCCAATATTCAATATCTTTCTCTCTACAAAAGCAGATGATTTAATTTTTTTCTAATTTGGAATGCAATTCTTTTTCTAGCATAATACTTTTTCTAGGACCTTCATTAATAATAAAAATGATGAAAGAGCATGTTGTCCTTTTTATCTTAAAGGAAAACTCCAGTTTTTCACTCCTGAGTATGATGCTAGCTATGAGATTTTCATATGTGGCCTAATATGTTGAAATATATTCTGTAATATGAGATACATTGAGTTTTTTTGTTAAATTGAATTTTGTTAAATTTTCAATCTGCATCTCAAAGGAATATCATATTCGTATTATACTTCATTTTGTTAATGTTTTATATCACATTTATTTTCAAATATAGGACCATCTTTACATCATGGGGGATAAATCCCACAATACCATGGTTTATGAGCCTTTCAATTTACTCTGGAATTTAGTGTGTTAATGCTTTGTCAAGGCTTTTTATATCTACGTTCATTGGGGATAGTGACCTATCACTTTAATTTCTTGCTGTGTCCCTTGACTGGTTTTGGCATTAAGGTAAAGCTTGCCTCATTAAATGAGTTTGGAAGTGTTTCCTACTCTTGCATCTTTGGAAAAGATTGAGGAGGACTGGTATTAATTCTTTAAATGTTAGTAGAATTCACAGAGAAGCCATCTGGTTCCAGAATTTCCAGTCTTGGAGACTTTCTTAGGAATTATGTTCAGTCTTCTAATGTGCAAGTGATCTACTGAGATTTTCTCTTTTTAATTATTTTTAGGTTATATATTTGTAGGTTATATTTATTTTATTATGTATTTTTTGTGTATAATCATTCATAATTTCTTAGAATACTATTTGTGTTCTTAGTTGAACGTCACTTTGATTTCTCACTTTTTGAATCTTATTTTTTCTAAATTAAATAAGATAAATATTTGTGAATCTAATATTTTTCAGAAGACCAACTGTTAGTTCTTTGACATTTTATTGTCATATTTAGTTCCTAGTTTATTTTTTACCTCTGGTTCCTGATTTCAACTAAATTTTGAACTAGGTTCTATTTTTCTGGTTCCTTGATGTGTGAAGTTACGTTATTTATCTGATAGTTTTCTTATTTATTGATTGATAATTTATTGCTGTTTTAAATTTTATTCCCAGAGCACTTTTTACATCCTATATATTTTGCTATATATTTTGCTGCTTTCCCCTTTAAATTTGGAACCATTCTTACTTCTTTGATATTTTGGTTATTAAATAGTGTGGGTTTTTATAAAGTTTCTAAATTAATTTTATTACTGATTCTTATTGATTTCTTATTGATTCTTCTTATTGTGTTGAGGAAAGAAGCTTGCTATGATTTTAGTCTTCTTAAATTGTTAAAACTTGTGTCTTGCCATATGTTAATGTGGTCTCTACAAGAGAATGTTCCATATGTGCTGGAGAAGAATGTGTATACTGTTATTTGGTAGAATGCTATATCTCTTTTGTTTATCTAATCAAATTTGTAATTTAAGACAAATGCATCATTATTGATTTTTGACAAGGTGAATATTAAACCTTCTAATATTGTTCTGTCAATTTTTCTCTTTGTATTTTTTTATTTTAATATTTTTTTTATTTTTTGCTTTTTTGGTAAACACCCGGCAATGCTCAGGGGTTTCTCCTAGCTCTGCACTCAGGAATTACTCCTGGCAGTGCTCGGGGGACCATATGGGATGCCGGGGGATCGAACCCAGGTCAGCACAGGCCGGCCACGTGCAAGGCAAACGCCCTACCCGCTGGGCTATCGCTCAGGCCCCTGTATTTTCTAACTCTATGTTTAAGTATCCTGATATTCGTTGTGAAAATATTTAGAATTTATCTATTATTAACTCAATTTTTGTAATGATTACCACATTTATGTCTTATATAAATATAGTTATTCTTGCCTTCTTTCGTTTTACATTTGTTTATACTATCTCTTCAATACATGTTTATCCTTAAACTTAAGTAACTCTTATAGAAAGTTTATTGTTTTGCTTTATTTTAATTAGCAATTCCATCATTTTATTTCTGTTGAATGGATAATGTAGTGCTTTTACACTAGAATAAGCATTTATACTTATGATGTTAACATTGCTAAATTAGTTATTGTTTTCAATGTATCACTGTCTTCCCATTGTTCATCAATTTGCTCGAGTGGGTACTAGTAACATCTCCATTAGTTCTGTCACAAGCAAGTGCAACTCAAGGGCATCAACTTGCTCCAGGGACAGACAGGAGGAGCCCGAAACCATTCTTCAGGTCATGGAACTGAGGTCCATAATAGTTACTAGTCTTTGGCATAAAAGTAAATAAAACACGATAGCTTGCCAGGCTTTACCGTGTAGGTGGTATAGTCTCAGTAGAAGGCTCTCAACCCGAGCATTTACTGATGAATCTTAAAGGGGGAAGATCAGGTTTTCTCTTGGATGGAGCTCTGAGGAACTATGGAGTCTGGATGTTGAGAATGACTAACTGCATGATGTGTGGTTTGCTCTGGCTTCTTGCCAGGCTTACTGGTATCAGTTAAAACACGTCTATAACTGTTTACTATGTATAAATGTGAAAGAAATTGGGAAGAACCTTATGAAAAATTCAGTAGCCTATAAAAATATTGCATGGTCGCAGAGCGGCCACGCACCAAGAGACATGTGGGTCTGGCGTGGGTGGGTCTCTCTCTTCCAGGGCAACTGGCATGGAGGCGGAGGAAAGGGCAGGGGCCCAAAACTCCACTCTGAGTCTGGCCAGCATGGTCTCTGCCCCGCTCATGAGAGCAAACCCTTGGAGCAATGTTCGACTCGGCCAGGGGATGGCTGAGCCCTTTACTGGGAGGCCAGCTCCATGGGTTGCTTCCCACATGGGGCCGGCTGAGCAGCACAGCTGTGGGTCTGAAGTGGATGGGTCTGGATCTCTTCTGGGGTTGGAAATTGGCTGAGTCTGGCGTGGGTGGGTCTCTCTCTTCCAGGGCAACTGGCATGGAGGCAAGAGCAGGGCCCAAATCTCCAGTCCGAGTCCGGCCAGCATGGTCTCTCCCCGCTCATGAGAGCAAACCCGGGAGCAGTGTTGGACTCGGCCAGGGGATAGCTGAGCACCTTACCGGAGGTCAGCTCCATTGGTTGCTTCCACATG
>JAJIBD010007052.1:0-88679 GCA_021461705.1 Cryptotis parvus | reverse complement strand
AGTGTCACTATTGACTAATAGTGACAAAAGTAGGATTCTGGACCTGCTTTTAACTTTAACACAAAAACTATGAAGTTTTATCATTAATTTATCATTTAGCTATTGATTTGAGAGTTATTTACTAGGAAAAAATACCTATCACATTTTTTTTTTTTCTTATATTTCCTTTATGTTTTCTTTTTTTTTTTTTTTTTTTTTGCTTTTTTGGGTCACACCTGGCAATGCTCAGGGGTTACTCCTGGCTCTGCATTCAGGAATGACTCCTGGCGGTGCTCGGGGGACCATATGGGATGCCGGGATCGAACCTGGGCCAGCATGGGCCAGCTGCGTGCAAGGCAAACGCCCTACCCGCTGGGCTATCGCCCGGCCCCTCCTTTATGTTTTCTCCCAATCACTATCCACCTTATTCTCCTCAGAAAACCTTAAGTGCCTGTTGTCCATTAGTTACAACTTTTTAATGTTCATCAGCTTAACACTTCTATATTGCTCATGAGTAGACTAATCCATGTCTTTTCTATTTCCTTCTAATGTAATTCATTTCACATAGTTCACTCAAATTCCTTCAAAATATATTTTGTTTGCAAATTGCAAAATTTCAGAAGAATTTCACTGTGAATATACACTGCTTCTTCTTTCTGGACTCACCTGTCTATGGGTACCTGAGTTGTTTCCACTAAGGCAGATATAACTTTTCATGTGTATGTTTCCATAGTCCTTGGGCAAACATTCAGGAGTTGGATTGTTGGATATGACAAACTAAATTTTGGTTCCTTGAGGAAACTCCATGCTATTTTCCAGAATGGTTGCATAATCAACATTTCCACCATGAGCACACAGGATTCTTTACTCCCTACACCCTTACTGACACTTGTTATTTTCAAGGGAGCCATTGTCAACAAGTGTGATGTATCACAGTGAGGATTTTATCTCATTTCCTAAAGTTAGTAATTATGGGGGGGCCGGAGCGATAGCCCAGCGGGTAGGGCGTTGTTCCTTGCACGAGGCCGGCTCATGCCGGCCCGGGGTTCGATCCCGGCATCCCATATGGTCCCCGAGCACCGCCAGGGAGTAATTCCTGAGTGCAGAGCCAGGAGTAACCCCTGAGCATTGCCGGGTGTGACCCAAAAAAGCAAAAAAAAAAAAAAAAACAAAAAGTTAGTAATTATGAGTAGCTTTTCATTGGCTAGAAAATGACTCCCCTCCTGCAACCCTACTTCTAAAGAGTTTTTAACAAGAAGAAACTGTTGACTTAAGAAAATTATGTTTGACTTCTTTGGAGAAAAATCATATGATATTTTATACTTGTAACTATAAGTTTAGTAAATTTATATCACTTGATAAAATTGTCCTTACATTCTTGGGTTGATGGTAACTTGGCATAATTAAGTGTGCTGTGTTAGTTGATCTCAGAATTTCAGTTGAGTATAATTATGGACTTTCAGCCAACTGTTATAGATAAACATATTTCAAACACACTTAAAGAAATTTTTTGCTAATAAAGATTTTACTAAATTTTACTGAGGTGCTTTAGTTTCATTACATAATCAATCTGCCTAGATATGATTGAAGGGGATATTGGTCAACTGTCAATCTACTGGAATATTCAGCAATTTACCAACTAAGAATAATCTCCACAAAATTCTCTTGCACACACCAGTGACAGGATTGACTGTAAATCTTAAATCTCCTAAAGAAAACTCTTCAAGCAAATCTCAATTTGTAATTTTTACAAAATGTAATAAAATCCTATTAATAAAATAATTACATATACAATTATTTTTCTGATACAGTTACAATTTTTTTTTTTTTTTTGCTTTTTTGGGTCACACCCGCAATGCTCAGGGGTTACTCCTGGCTCTGCACTCAGGAATTACTCCTGGCGGTGCTCTGGGACCATATGGGATGCCGGGATCGAACCCGGGCCGGCATGGGCCGGCCACGTGCAAGGCAAACGCCCTACCCGCTGGGCTATCGCCTCCGGCCCTACAGTTACAATTCTAGTTGTAAAAATCACATCTATACAAAGCAAGTGCCATTTTGTCACATGATACTAGATTTAAAAAGTGGCATCTTCCTCGGGCCACCAGCCATAGCATGCAGTCTCAAACACTGCTGGGGAAGCTGGAACTTGGCTTTCCCAGGCTCAGCTGACTATGGGGCTCCCAGGAGGACAGATGGGTTTTGGGAGTGGGCCTATCACCTGTGGGGGTCCCGGAAGCAGCCGGGTGAGACTCGCCCACCACACTAGCCGCCACCTTCGCTGTCCATATGTTGACCATGAGGACTCTAAGTTGCGCGGCTGCTTGTGGTCACCGTGGTCCATCAAACTAGTGGAAACAGTTATGTCCTTTAATGTACTGCATTCTACGATGTGTAGGAAAGTTAGGCGGAGGGAGAGATAAAGAGGAGAGAAATGACAAACAGAACCCGACAAGTAGTTGAGGTGTGGGAGGGGGAGGGAGGTAGGGACATTGGTGATGGGAGATGGGTTCGGGTGGAGGGATGGGTGTTGGAACACTGTAGAACCAAAACTCTACATGAGCATCTTGCAATTGTATGTCTAAAAGTGGTGTAATAAAATTTGAGAAAAAAAGTGGCATCTTATCTAAACTTTTCCTCATTTTGATGCAAAATATGTAAATATTATGGTAAAGTGGAAAATATCATCAAGACTGATAGTCTATTAATAATATACAATAGAAAACAAGTCACCGATAGAAATGGCAATGGAATTATTTGGCAACTAATAGTTGATTTCACATTTATTACAGATTTAGATGCATAATAGTAATATTCAGCTTCACATCAATGAAGGATTATTAATTTATGTTCATCTCAGCAATGTTTTTCCATACTGAGGATAACTGGGTTTTGAAGATCTTCCAAAAAAAGAAACATGTCCATTAAGTCCTGTAACATTATTAGCCTCTTAATTTCTCTTGCAACCATAGCAATAATTGTGGTGTCAGTCTGTGTAAAAGTACTTCAACTGAAGCCACAAAACCCAACCAAACAACCAAACTAAAAACTCAGCATGTAATTTCTCAAACTCAGGAGTTCCTGAGAAATTTCCCTGTCAAAGGAGGCACATGACTGAATAGCTCATCAAACACTGGGGCTATAATATTGGTTTTCTACTGAGAGCTCAGGAAACTTCATTGACTCCATGCTGTTGCTTATTTTTTGAGCACCACTGAAAGTGCTAAGCACAATGCCATTGAGAAGATGAAAAGTCTTTCATAGTAGCAGAGTGGTAATATACCTTCTCATTCATGTAGAAGGAGATTACACATCCACACTAGGGACATTCTTCTATTTGAGAATCACAGAATTCCAGTCATGAACTGAGAGTCCTGTTTGTTATACCTGTAGTTCATTTTGCATCTCTTTGCCAACCAAGTGTCAGGAGGTTTGAATGATGTGCTTCTTCCCTGTGGCTGCTTGCCTCTACTTATCTCTCTGTCTCATCTGTCTCATCTCTTTGTTCCGGGTTCTTGGAGCACTGCATGAAAACCTGTGGTTAGGAATAAGGCTACTTGACTATCCATGAGACATGGCAAAAGTCAAGCGAATCAATCGTTCTAAGCCTGGAATAATCCTTTTCTATTGCATTAGGTTGAATTAAGTGAGCCTGGGGTGGACGGAGGAAATCCTGGAAATCAGCCATAAAACAAAAATACAAGAAAATGGCATCACTAAAATATCATATTGAGAGCTGGACACTGATGGGACTGGTGACTTGGGCGAGAAGTAACATTAGATTTCTAAGAGTTTGGAAACTGTATTAGCCACTAATGGAATTGTCCTCAATAATACACTGCTGATACAATTAGGCAGAGATAAAGCTAAAAACAGGAGCTCTGATATCCTGTCCTTGCTCTCAAGAACATATCATCCTTTAGGCAGAAATTTCTTATTCAACACAAACTGCCCAAAGATGGTTTCTCCTATTGAATTCCTTCTAGAAGGGCATTTTTGAAAAGCTAAAGTAGCAATTGTGGACATTGTCTTATTTAAAGGTTCTCAGTTTCTCTCAGGAATATGCATTTTTATTCTTTCAGGTGTAGCTTTGGGTAGTTGGGCAATTATTTATGTTCATGCACTATGTTTTTGTTTGTATTGCTAGGAGGACATGCGGAACTTAGCAATATTTAGGCTCCCCTGGAAGCTTCTCACGATTTAAGGGAAATGACTCAATCTGTTGACTTCGCCTCATTTTTTAATGGGGGTAGTTTGTTTTTTTTTCTTCTAACTCTCTACCAGTGCTTTATCCATCTTGGATATTAATCCTTTATCAATAAGTGGTAGGTAAATATTTCCTGCTAATAAATGGGTGTCTTTATCTTCGTCCCTTGTCTCTTTTGCAGTGCAGAAGCTTCTTTGTTCGATGTGATTCTGCTTGTTTCTGCTTTTGTTGCCTTGGTAACGGCACTGAACCATTGAAGATGCCTCTGGATTCCATGTCATGAAGTATTCTGCCTATGCTTTTCTCACTAGTATCAGTATTCCTATGATTATTACTCACCTAAAATGACTGTCTGTACTTTCAATGCACATACGCTGGCATCGGAAGCCTATATTGAGGACCTGATGGTGCAAGCTCAAAAGATCAAGTATGACATCATTGGTCTGACTGAGACGAGGAGGCGCCAATCAATCATGCCATTTTTTGACAATGGAGAAGAACTCTTCCTAGAAACATGCGGACGAAAGAGGTGTCGGTGGTGTCGGTGTCCTTGTCAACATGAACGTGGCCATGAACATTGATACATTTGAATGCCTAACAAACCGTATTGAACGATTACACTTGAAGTGATGTGGCCCACTGCCAGCAATTTCTATCTTCATTGTCTACACACCAACATCCACATACAAGGAAGATGAAATTGAGAAATTTTACATGGAACTGGAGGAGTTCTATAAAAGAGATCATACCTTCTACAAGATTATAGTTGGTGATTTTAATGCCAAGATAGGACCGAGAAGATCAACAGAAGAACTCCACATTGGGACCCATGGCTAGAATGGAACGAACAGGGTGAGAGACTGAGTTCATCATGTCCACCAAGACCATTCATGGGAACTCACAGTTCCAGAAGGCTGAAATGAAACGTTGGACATGGGAATCTCCTGGTGGACAGTTCCACAATGAAATTGACCACATCATCTTCAATTGAAGGTATTGCCTGACTGTCGGGAAGCGCCTCTGGGGTCCCCGACAGTGCCGGGAAGCGAGTTCCCTTCTACCTCCAAAGCCGGTGGGGAATGGATGAAGACTCAGGGGCTTTACTATCATAGGTTCCAATATACAATCCAAGAGCAGGGAAAACCTCCGGACTCTGGGTTCCCAGCTAGGCCCCAGCCAGGTGTAGGCCAAGATGGCTGCCACCACGTGTTGAGGCCCAACAGAGAATGGAGAGGACAGAGAAGCAAAATGCCAAGGGAAGCCGAAATGGCAAAAAGAGAGAGAGAGAGAGAGAGAGAGAGAGAGAGAGATTCTTTGAAAACGGAAAATAGCTTTATAGAAAAGTAGCAACTTCAGGAGACCATCTGGTTGTTTATAAGGACCCAGAGCTAATTAAAAGCCTCCTAGCAGAGCTGGGAGAAGCTATAAGATAAATGTAACTTCCCTGGCAGGAAGGATCAAATACCCTCAGGTAATTTCTCCCAGCACCTCACCTCATACCTTGAGCCAAGATTTGCCTGGAATTGCCTTTATAGGGGAGAGAAGGGGGTTTCTGAGATGGCATGTCTCTGTACCAAAGACTAATACTAATGCTAGTTAAATATTTCTCCAAGCCTTCACAAGAGTCTTGTCTACTTCACGGTAGTTTTGTATTTTAGTTGCCTTTGAGTTATCAGGGGAGCCATGCTTGCTTGCTTGGAGGCAAACAGCATTTATCTCTGGTCTAATTACTTAGAGATCCAACGTGGCCAGACAAATATGCTGGTAAGATCTAGCTAGTCCCACGATGATTGTGGTAGCATGAGAGAATATTTATACCAGCCAGTACAGAATACATGGTCAGATAAGACTGCCACATTCAGACTATTCCCCTATCTATGAAGTGACCGGCAGGAGGCAATCCAGGGCAGATGCAGAGGCCTAGGCTTTTAGGTGTCCTGTAACACCTGACCAATGTCGCTGTCGTCCCAAAATTCCAAACAGGATCAGACCACCATCTCCTTCGTGGCAAAATTCTACTTCACGCAACGGGGAGAAAAGGCTGCAAAAGTTTAAGAAGAGGACTCCCAGAACGACCACCAATTTGGAACTCTTTGGCACCATTTCGGGAACATGGGAAGAAACCATCATTGACGACATGGATGAAGAATAAAACCGACTGGTTCAGCACCTCCATGATAGTGCGAAGAATGCCGAGAAAGAGAAAGACACAAAAGGACTCCTGTCTTAAAAAACTCTTGAGCTCATTCGCCAACGTGGCAAGGCGCGAGCCTCAGGTGACCAAATGCTAACGTCCAAGCTCGCAAAGCAGTGCAGAGAAGCGATAAAGGAAGACCTCAAAGAGAGAGGAGCAGAAATACTGGAAGATGCAGCAGAAGCTGGGAAAAGCATTTGCACCTCCAGCCTGTCCTTCCGCCAACTATAAGACCAAGATGACTGCCCTTCAACGCCCTGATGGATCTATCACATCTTCCAGAAAGGCAATGGAGAAGATTATCCATGACTTCTACTCAGATCTCTTTGATAGCCAAGTCCACCTGCCCACATACCAAATTCCGCAGGATGGAAATGTCATTCCCAACGTTCTCCCTTCTGAAATCTCACATGCCATTTCGTTGGTAAAGAAAGGAAGAGCACCAGGCCCAGACAAAGTCAGACCTGAACACCTGAAGAATCTGCCATCAGTACTCATCAATACACTGGCTCGGCTCTTCACAAGCTACCTGTCTGAATGCAAGGTACCCTCCCAATGGAAAACCAGCAGGACAGTTCTACTGTTCAAGAAGGGAGACATTCACGACATTGGCAACTATCGCCCCATCTGCCTGCTGTCCAGTCATCTACAAGCTGTTCACTCGAGTCATCCTGAACAGGATTGGCAGAACATTAGATGAAGGACAACTATGCGAGCAAGCTGGCTTCCGGAAAGGATTCAGCACAATTGACCATATCCACACGGTAACCAAGCTCATTGAGGTTTGTAGGGAGTTCAAGATGCCGCTCTGTCTCACTTTCATTGATTTAAAGAAAGCCTTTGATTCTGTGGAGACCGAAGTGGTTATCGAAGCCCTAGCCAAACAGGGTGTTCAAACCCAATACATCAAGATCCTTCGTGAGCTGTATTACGGATTCACCACCAGGATCTCACCATTCTACAAGGAAGTGATCATTGATGTCAAAAGAGGGGTTCGGCAGGGTGATACCATTTCACCAAAACTCTTCAGTGCCACCCTCGAGAACATTATGCGACAATTAGAATGGGAAGGAATGGAAATGAAGATAGATGGTCGGCAACTACACCACCTTCGCCCCGCTGATGGCATCGTTCTAATAACACCAAACATTAGCCAAGTGGCACAAATGCTGGCTGACTTTGACCAACAATGTGGAAAGATAGGTCTACAGCTGAATCTCAACAAAACTATGTTGATGAAAAAATGAACTAGTTCCAGAGGCCCCATTCACTCTCAATGGAACAAACATCTCTGAATGCAGCAGTTATGTGTACCTAGGTCGAGAAGTCAACATGATGAATACCTAAAACCTGAGCTGCGCAGGAGGAAGAGAGTGGCATGGAACGCCTTCAAAAGCATCGAGAAGAAATAGCGAAAAAAGTCAAAGAACCCCCGGCTCCGGGCACATCTCTTCGACTCCCTGCATTAACATACGCCTCAGAGACCTGGGCCCTACGAAAGCAGGATGAGAACACTATTCAGGTCTCCCAAAGAGGAATCGAAAGAGCTATGCTTGGAATATCATGCCTCACTCAAGTGAGAGAAGGAATCCGGAGTTCCGACCTCCGTCGCTGTTCCAGAGTCAGGGAGCGCTGTCTCATTTGCCAAGGTATCGAAAATCAGATGGGCTGTACATGTAATGTGATTTGGAGACGACCGCTGGACTAGAGCTGTTACCGACTGGATCCCACGGGATGTCAAAAGATCATGTGGCCGCCCACCTACAAGATAATCAGACTTCTTCGTCAAGACCATGAAAGAACGGTTTGAGGATCTTTGTATTCCCTGAAACAACCAGATGCCATTGGGCTACACTGGCACGTGATAGGGTCAAATGGAAATGTTACTGGCACCCACTCGAGGAAATCGATGAACAACAGGATGTCTAGTGATCTAGTGATTACTTACCTACTCCTCGTCCTCCAGCTCATTTCTGACTCCCCATGTTCTTGCATTCTGAGTGGTCTCAGTTAAATACCATTCATTGTGTTTTATTTGCCATCCATTCTGAGTAGCTCTAATTGGGTATATGGGTCACTGTGTTGATGCTGATTACAGTTCCATTAGAGGTTCCTTCTACCATTATAAATTGTATTTTCATTGTACTTTTTCTTGGCTTCTTCTTCCTTGTCTTGTTAGTCTGTTCTTAAAATTGATTGAACTTCTTAACTATTATATTGTTTTCTGTTCCAACCACCAGGTGATGATGGTATGCTATCTGCACGGCAGAGCCTGGCAAGCCTGGCAAGCTACCCGTGTTGTATTTGATATGCCAAATACCAGTAACAATTATAGACCTTATTCTGGAATGGATTGAGGCTCTTTATGTTCCTGGAGCAAGCAGATGCCCTTGGGCTCTACTAGCATGAGACAGGACATATGGAGATGTTACTGGGGCCCGCTCAAGCAAATCGATGAACAACGGGAAGACAGTGACAGATTTCTTGGTACTATGAACATTTGTTTGCATTCATATGCACGTTTGCCGATGTCTTTGCTCATTGTTCTCTCCCCTTAGCTGCCTAGACGCCCCTTCTCTCTCAAGGTCACCCACCAGAAGAGCTCTCCACAGTCTCTCTGATGCTCAAAAAGCTTTATTTTCCTCTTGTTTTGTACCATGGTTTCAGCTGGTTCACACTGAAGATGTTGATGGTTGACACCTCTCAGCACTTTGAATTAATGTCATTGTCTGACACGCCCCCACTGTTCCTGCTCTCCTCATTCTAATTATAGAGAATTTGTGTGTGTGTGTGTGTGTGTGTGTGTGTGTGTGTGTGTGTTGTGCTCCTGCACTAGCCAGAGAGTGTTTTACTTAAAATTTCTTTTGGTGGAACTACACCCTGAGTTGCTCTGGGATTACTTCTGTCTCTGTCCTCAGTGATCACTCCTGGTCAAGTTCAAGCGACCATATAAGATGCTGGGACTGAATGGGGTCAGCCACGTGCAAGACCTTAACCACTATACTGTCACCCCCAAGAGAACATTTTAAAGATCTTTTCATTTTTGTTTTCCAAACTTTCATACCTCTATGCGTGTCAGATATGCATTTCTCTTCCTTTATCCTGTTGGGGATTTGTTCTTCCTGAATTTGATGTTCTGCATCTTTCCACATTCTGAAACAGCTCAGTCATTCTGCCTCCCTCTCCCTTGCATTCTCTCTGATTTAGCTTTTGGGAGGCCCCTGAGAGATAGAAAGGCCTTTCCACATCCCTCCTCCAGCTCTACAAAACTCTTTTTCTACCTTTCTATATTGTCTGTCTTGTTTCTTCCAGTTCACCAATTCTTGCTTTAGTTGTGTCCAATCTACTATTTAGTCCATTCATTTAGCTTCTTTGCTTCTCTGTTTTGTTTTCTCACCTCCAGCTGTGCTCAGGGCTTATTCCTGGCTTTTTTTTCCCCCAAATTTTATTACACCATTTTAGACATACAATTGCAAGATGCTCATGCAGAGCTCTGGTTCCACAGCGCTCCAACACCCAACCCTCCACCCAAACCCATCTCCCATCACCAATGTCCCCCACCTCCCTCCCTCCTCCCTTACCTCAACTACTTGGCGGGTTCTGCATATCCCTCTCTCCCCTCCCCATAAAAATTTCCTGCACATCGTGGAATGCAGTGGATTAAAGGACATCCCTGTTTCCACTATTTTGATGAACCGCGGGGGGCGCTGTGCGGCGCGGTGCGACCCAGGCTCAAACTGATTTTGCTCTGTCCATCTGGTCGGTGAGGCAGTGTTCCAGCGTCCGGACAGCAAAGGTGGTGGCTAGTGTGGTGGGCGAGTCTCATCCGGCTGCTTCCGGGACTATTCCTGGCTTTCTGCTCTGGGATTACTCTGGGCAGGCCTCAGGTGACCGTATGTGGTGCAGGGGATTGAACCTGGATGGCCCCATGCAAGGCAAATGCCTTACCGACTGTAGTGTCTCCTCAGTCTCATTCATTGAGCTTTGAATAAGATTTATCAAGATGCAAAAATCAGACAATATAAAATTGACATGAGGGGCTGGAGCTACAGTATAGGGGTTAAGACGCTGCTTTGCACGTGGCTCCCCCAGGTTTGGTTACTGGCACTACATGTGATTTCCCTGAACATTGAATGCAGAATCAGGAATAAACTTTGAGCACAGCTGGGTGTGGTCTCCAAAAACAACAACAACAAAAAATTCAGTGAAAAGATCAGTGTGAATAATCTTGCTTCTACCTCTTATCGCTGGACCGTCCCAACATACCTCAGAGGTGCCACTTTTATTTTATTTTGCTGCGGTGGCAGAGAGCAAAAGGCAGGATATCACACATATCATAAATATATTTTACCATCAAGCCACTTTTCACTATAGGGGGCTGTATTTTTTTATTTTTTTTTCAGTTTCTTTGGTCATCTGCTGTTTCTTCCCCCACAGTATAAGCAAATACTGAGTGCAAATATTTTCTTATTTTTCTTCTTTGTTGCACACATACAAAAATTATACTTTTGTTTGGTACTTATGATTTTGCTATAAAACAATGTGGAGATCTTTTCATATCAGTACTTCATATTTCTATTTTTTAAACTGTTGCCTAATATTTCATTATATGAAGGAAACCTAGTTTCAGTGACCAGTTTCTAGTTTCTAGTGAATATTTGAGCTATTTCTAATCTTTTACTCTAACAAAGTTGCAATAGAATCACTTGATATCATCTAATTTTGGAAATGGAGAAATTATCTATAAATCCCCTGAAGTTGAATTTCTCGGCAAGACTTGTCAAAATGACACTCATATATTTGTCACACATACTCACACACATGCACCTGTGTATGTATGCACACAGTATACATCTATAAGTATATACACACTTACATGCCTTCCTTGTACAGACACTAATTTTCCCTCTTACCAGCAATGCCTGGGTGAATCTGTATCTTATAGATTGTGTTTAGTTAAGTTTTGATTTCAACATTCAAATTTTTTATAAACTTGGTTCATTCTTTTCAAAATTTCATGATTTTTCTATACCTTTGAAAAAATTTAAAAACATTCAAACCTATTTATTTAAACATTCACATCCAGTCATACCAATATTATAAACTATTGGTGTGTCTAATTTTTTTTGCAGGGGAGGGCACATCCAATGGTGCTCAGGATTTACTCCTGGAGGACTTTGGGGACCATATGGTGTGCTGGGATTGAACCAGGTTGGTCCATGTGCAAGATGAATGACTTTACCACTGTATTATCTCTCTGGCCTCTTTACATGTTTTTTTCATGTGCACTAACAGTGCTGTGACATAAGCAGAATGTTGTCAGCTTTGTTTCATGGAAACACTGAGACCCAGAAAGAGGAATTTGCCTGACATCACCAACTGAGCAAGGAGCAGAGCTGGGACCAAGCCCAGCGTCAGGGCTCAAGGCCAGCTCTCTCCCGGGCGGCCACTTCACATTCAGCCGTCCAGTAAATCACAGGCCAGCAGAATTCCAGTGTCTGGAAAAAGTGCACCTCTGGGTCATCAGTGAATTTTCTGATATTTCAATGAGAGAACAGCGGGTCTGGGTGACCTCAGATTGGGGTGAGGGGTTTGAAAATCAGTGTGGGTTTATGAATGTTCCGAGGTCTGTGCTTGGCTTTGTGTGGAAGTTTTGTGATGGGTTTCTAGTGGCCGAGGGCTTGTGAAAAAACATCAATGTGTCACTGAGCTCAAACATGAATGGAAAGAAAAAAAAATACCCAACAGCTTCTGACTAAGAATCTGACTAATGCCTCTTTGGAAGAAACTGAGCCGAGTCTGAGATTTTTCCATCTTCCTTTCAGCCTGAAACATTTCTTCCTAGTACCTCAGAGTGCCTGTATTTGACTTGCCTTTTCATCTGTTGGGTGACGTATTGATGAAGGCTGAACTAGGAACCTACAGGGTCCCATGGACTGCTAAGTCCTGATGGTTACAGAGAGCTCCAGGGCCACAAAGGACAGAAGTTTGTCCTGGGTCTGTCTTGAACCTGTCCTGAGTCTCTCCTAAAGGAGACTCCAGTCTAGAGAAGTTTCAGCACCAGGATTGAGGGCACCGTCCGTGAAGCCACCGTGCAGCATCCCTGCTGGGTCGCCTCACGACTGGCATCGGTATGGGACATCTTGGGTAAGGTGTCTTCTCTCTTTAAGCCTCAGGATCCTCACCATCAAATAAAGCAAATAGTAGAATCTACCCAACCACACCTCTAACTTGGAGATTTGCAACAGAGAAGAAATGAAACCACATAAAGTAATGGAAAGGGGGCTGGACCAATAGTCCAGCAGGTAGGGTGTTTGCCTTGCACGTGGCCAGCCTGTGCCGGCCTGGGTTCGATCCCGGCATCCCATTGGTCCCTGAGCACCGCCAGGAGTAATTCCTGAGTGCAGAGCCAGGAGAAACCCCTGAGCAATGCTGGGTGTGACCCAAAAAGCAGAAAATAAAGTTATGGAAAGGGCTTGGCATGGAGTAGAATAAGAGTTAGGTCCTTATAAAAATAATCTGAGATTAATACCTGAGGTTAGGCAAAACAGGGGCCAGGAAGAGTGTCAGTGGTTGGAATCTACCACAAGTGTGCAGGGAACAGAGTTTAAGAAAGATAGAGAAGGGGCCAGTTTACCAGTAATAGTTGGAAATGGTAATTCTAGACTAGAACTGAGCATTGAAAGAAGGTAAAGGGATGTACATAATAACTCTTCAGTGTCTGTGTGGCAAAACCACATGTGCACAGAGAGAGAGAGAAGAGAGAGAGAGAGAGAGAGAGAGGTGCTGGGGATGTGGGGAGGGAATCTGGGGACACTGGTGTTGGGAAATGTACACTGGTGGAGGGATGGGTACTGGAACACTGTATGACTGAAACCCAATCATGAATAGCTTTGTAATTGTATATCTCATGGTGATATAATAATAATAATAGTAATAATAAAAATTAAAACTTGGGTTTCTTTTTAGGTCCTTAAAAAACTTGGGTCCTTGTCATCAAATCTCTCAGGAGGTCAGGAGGTTGGGGACTAAGAGCTACAGTATAGCCACAGTATAGGGCTCTTGCCTTGCACACAGCTGACCTGCGTGCAATCCCCGACATCCCAATATAGTTCCTTGGGCACTGCCAAGAATGATTCTAGAGTGCAGAGCCAGGAGTAGCCCCCTAAGCACCACCAGGCATGACCCAAAAAACAAAACAAAATAAAGACAAATCTTGGGGCAGGATACGGTGGTGGGAGGGATGTGGTTTGGAAATGAGGTGTTGCAGTGACCCAGGGGGGGGCAGTTTTGCATTGACTCACCGATGTCACCCCAATGGATACTGGGCACTGTTGAAGTGAGAGCAGGTTACATACAACTGTTAGGAGCAGTTTTGCATTGACTTACTGATGTCACCCGAATGGATACTAGGCACTGTTGAAGCGAGAGAGGGTGGGGACAGAGAGAGAGAGAGAGAGAGAGAGAGAGAGAGAGAGAGAGAGAGAGAGGGCAGGTATATTGAGATCTTCTACTCCATGAAGGAAACAGCTTGTGTTTAGGAATAGAGATAGCAGAAGGGTACGGTGGGCAGGTGTAAACATGTTAATAATTGTTAAAACGATCCCAAGTTCAATGCTTGCTCTCTGCCAGGCACACTGGAGAGTCCTTTTAATTATGCGGGAGATTAATCCTTGTAATTAATCTTGTGAGATACTCACAGACATGGGGGCAGAGCTGCTACTGGCTCTCCCTGTGCCCAGCTGCTCATGAGGCGCTCGGGAGGGATGGCGGGGTTCTAGCCCTGGCCCGCCACCCCAGCAGAGCCTCACAACAAGCCAGACGACCCCCCCACTCCATGAGGGGCCTCCATTTTCCACATCCAGACTTCCCCCTCGTCAGAACTCCACCCAGCAGACCAGCCTATCACAGCCTGGCTCATGTGGCTGCAAGCGGCCGTGCGGTTCATCAATAAATGCTGGATTTTTAGATGACTACAAGAGTATGCTACCCGCATGGCAGAGCCTGGCAAGCTACCAGTGTCGTATTTGATATGCCAAATACCAGTAACAATTATAGACCTCATTCCCACGACCTGATGGAATGGTTTGAGGCTCTTTATGTTCCTGGAGCAAGCAGGTGCCCTTGGGCTCTACTTGCATGAGACAGGTCATATGGAGATGTTACTGGTGCCCGCTCGAGCAAATCGATGATGAACGGAAAGACAGTGATACAATGACAGTGATTAATCCTTGTGAGAACTCATGAAACATCCCATGTCACTGTGAGACTTATCAGCCAATCTGTCCTTTCTGGACAAAGCTCCCACACCGAGCAGAGAAGGGTGGAAGCAGAATCTAAGCTGCACAGCTTAGGAAGGAGCCAGGGTAGACCCAGATCAAGGACGGAAGGAAACATAGGCCGTTCAAAGACCTTTTTGGGGTCTACCAGAAGAGGGCACCGTGGAGTTGTGAAACTTGGTCAAGAAATCCCCCTGGCAGCGTTGGCAGCCTAGTGAAGATTCCATCCTCGAGAAGGTTCCAACAAGAACAGAGTAAACTGTCACCTTGCCTTGCCAACAGCCGGATGACCAAGGGGCAGAGGGACACTTGATGTCCACCTCCCCGCCCGGGCAGGCACAGGTTTATTCTCAGACCCCTAGTCAGAAAATTTCCCACCCTTGGGCTTCTTTGGTGCTAGCACAACTCAGAGTGGCCACAGCATCCTGCAGGTCTTCGGCCTGGCTGGGGCTGAGGCACTTAGCTCCCTGCTGGGTCCCAAGCCACAGGGACATGCGCCTCTGGGGGGCCCAGCCCCTGCCCAGCTCTTCGGTTTGGCCAGGAGGATGGTGCTGAGTGAGGCCTGACTTTCGGAAGAGGAGACGGGGCCCCGGCTTTGGGGGTAGGGAGGGACAAAAAGACCTCACAGACATGCTCCCACCCAAGGGACTGAGGGATCTTCCTGGCCGTGAGATTGTGAGGTGCGTCTGAATGGCAGCTGCTCTGATGTCACTGGGTTGTTATTTGAGCTTCTACAGCAGCAGCCTCGGACCAGGTGTCCCTGAAAATGACAGCTCGGGGAGGATGATCTGGGCTCAGAGCAGGTGTCGGCCACAGCTCCAGATAGTTGTGTAGGTGATGGGCAAATCCATGGAACTCTGGTTCCTGCCTGTGTGTTTGACGGGGGCACACCTGGCTGTGCTCAGGGCCTCCTCCTAGCTCAGTGCTCAGGAGTCACTCCTGGTGGTACTTGGGGAGGAATCCCACACTGCCAGGGCTCGAACCCAGAGCTCCAGAGTACAGAGTGTGCTCTAACAGGACCACTTGCACTGTGATGGGCACGGAGCCAAAGCCAGACCCCCAGGGATAGGCAGAAGCAGCTCCAACCTTCCTGCACGCCAAAGAAAGGAAGCTGGCTTGCTCGTGGGTTGTGTCCGCCCCCAGAGACGACCTATCCCTAAGCTGCTCTGCAGGCTGTGGCTGGAGAAGTTTGTGGCCCTATTTGGAGCCTGCAGCGCTACTGGTCTCTTCTGAGTGGGCGGACACTTCATCCGGGCCAACTGGCTGGACTGAGGGAGGCACCGAGCATGGGAGACCTGGTTTTGTAGCTTCTAACATGCAAATCAGGGGCCCTTTTTTTAGCTTATTCCGGATCTGGGCCCTCACGGTGTGCTTTTATTCTCCAGGCGCTTTGCTCTCTCTGTGACCCTGTCTTCCCACCGTGCTCCAGGCTGGCTTCCCGAGGCCCAGCCTCACTGACTGTAAGTAGCTGTCCAGAGGCTAAGCCTGGCCCAGGGAGGAATTTCTGACCCTGTTCCCTCTCCACACACTTCCCCACACTGACTTTGCTAATTGAGCTAGAGCTTTGCCAAAGGTCTTGGAAGGTGAAAGCGGGGGATGTGGGGCCCCAGCTGGCCCCAGCTGCCAGGACTCCATTATAAAAGGAACAGAAGTGTCTGTGGTGGGCGGGTGACTCAGAGTGACCATCGTGTGTGTCACCATCAGCTGTTGGGTAGCTGACGTTCATCAAGTCCCACTCAAGCCCCAGCATCCGGCCTTCTCATGGCTGGAGATCCTCTGCTGTTTGACTTGGGGTCCAAGACATGGGCCAGGGCTTCACTGGTGGACTGAAGTCTGCTGCCAGCTGCCCGCTTCGTCCCATCCCGGGCACTGTGAGGAGCCACTGGAAGCTGACCGCTGGGCGAAATGAAGGCTGCAGACAGCACGTGGGAGCTGGGATCTGGGGCTCAAAAGCCAACTCCAAGTTCCAGTTCTATCATTTCCAGCTATGTGACTTCTGTCTGGTTGCCTAACCAGACAGTGGACCTCAGTGTCTGCTCTAAATGAGGCCAAAATCCACCCCAGGGTTAAATGAAAGAGATAACAAAATGTGTTTTATCTTGCACTGGGCCCTAAAGGAAGGACAAGATATCCCTGGATGGGTCGTGCTCAGAATATCCAGTCCCCTGGCTGGAGGCTAAGTTAGCTCTAACAGCAGCCTCCAACACCACCGCTGGTCCCACAAACAGGTCTTTATAGCTATAACTTTGTAGATAGTCTCTCCCTCAAGGGCCTTTTGACTCCAGCCCTGACCCATGCACCCTAGTGGGCCAGGTTCCCTGGGGTGTGCTATAGGAGCTGGTGGACTGATGCACAAGCACTGTCCTGCCAACCAGAGCCCCGTCAGCAGCCCCCCCACACTGCAGCCCTTGAACTGCAGCCCTACACTGCAACCCCACGCTGCAGCCCCACACTGCAGCCCCACACTGCAGCCCTACACTGCAGCCCCACACTGTAGCCCACACTGCAGCCCCACACTGCAGCCCCACACTGCAGCCCCACACTGCAGCCCTACACTGCAGCCCCACACTGTAGCCCTACATTGCAGCCCCCACACTGCAGCCCATACACGCAGCCTCACACTGCAGCCCCACACTGCAGCCCCCACACTACAGCCCCTACACTGCAGCCCCACACTGCAGCCCCTACACTGAAGTTTACACTGCAGCCCTATACTGCAGCCCCACAATGCAGTCCCACACTGCAGCCCTACACTGCAGCCTCACACTGCAGCCTCACACTGCAGCCCCTGCACGGCAGCCCCACACTGCAGCCTCACACTGCAGCCTCACACTGCAGCTCCTACAAGGCATCCCCACACTGCAGCCTCACACTGCAGTCTCACACTGCAGCCCCACACTGCAGCCTCACACTGCAGCCTCACACTACAGCCCCTACACGGCAGCCCCACACTGCAGCCCCTACACTGAAGTTCACACTGCAGCCCTATACTGCAGCCCCCACAATGCAGTCCCACACTGCAGCCCCATACTGCAGCCCCACACTGCAGCCCCACACTGCAGCCCCTACACGGCAGCCCCACACTGCAGTCTCACACTGCAGCCTCACACTGCAATCTCACACTGCATCCCTACACGGCAGCCCCACACTGCAGCCCCTACATTGAAGCTTTACACTGCAGCCCTACACTGCAGCCCCCACACTGCAGCCTCACACTGCAGCCTCACACTGCAGCCCCTACACGGCAGCCCCACACTGCAGCCTCACACTGCAGCCTCACATTGCAGCTCCTACAAGGCAGCCCCACACTGCAGCCTCACACTGCAGTCTCACACTGCAGTCCCTACATGGCAGCCTCACACTGCAGCCCCTACATTGAAGTTTACACTGCAGCCCTATACTGCAGTCCCACACTGCAGCCCTACACTGCAGCCCCACACTGAAGCCTCACACTGCAGCCCCTACACGGCAGCCCCACACTGCAGCCTCACACTGCAGCCCTACACTGCAGCCCCACACTAAAGTTCCACACTGCAGCCTCTACACTGCAGCCCCACACTGCAGCCTCACACTGCAGTCCCTACACTGCAGCCTCACACTGGAAGCCCCTACACTGCAGCCTCACACTGCAGCCCCCCTACACGGCAGCCCCACACTGCAGCCCCTACACTGAAGTTTACACTGCAGCCCTACACTGCAGCCCCACAATACAGTCCCACACTGCAGCCCTACACTGCAGCCTCACACTGCAGCCCCACACTGCAGCCCCACACTGCAGCCTCACACTGCAGCCCCCACACTGCAGCCTCACACTGAAGCCCCTACACTGCACTGAAGTTCACACTGCAGTCCTACACTGCAGCCCACACACTGCAGCCCCCTACACTGAAGCCTCCACTATTGTAGTCCCTACTACAATGTGCTGATGTAGTAGGTGTTGGTGTCTTCATACATTTTAACCTGTCCATCATTCGAATGCCCTTCATGACAATGGGTCTTATAATCTATTAGCTACTTCAAAAATGGAGATGACATCTGAGGCTTTACAATTCTTTGGAGGGAAGTGTAAGATGAATCAGATGGCCAATGTGTTAAAGCTTGAAAGTGGGTTATGGGGAAATGGGTGGAGTGTTTTCTGCTCCTCTGTCTTCATTTTGTTCATGTTTGAAAATCTGCACAAAAAACTCTTAAAAAAGGGGGCCGGAGTGATAGCCCAGCGGGTAGGACGCTTGCCTTGCATGCGGCCGGCCCATGCTGGCCCGGGTTTGATCCCCCGTCATCCCATATGGTCCCCTGAGCACCTCCAGGAGTAATTCCTGAGTGCAGAGCCAGGAGAAACCCCCTGAGCATTGCCGGGTGTGACCCAAAAAGAAAAAAAAAAAAAAAAGTGGGGCAAGATAAAGCACCCTTTCCATGGCTTCTGGTCTCTGGTTTCCATTGCATCTGGTGAACATGGGGTCCCCGATGCTAATGCAGCCGATGCTAATGCAGGCATTTGGGGCTAAGAGGGGACAAACCTGAGGCCAAGTGGAGCCATGTAAAGAGGGCAGAGTAGCCCAAGACCAGGCTGTTGGGCTCTGAGATAAGTGTTCGGAGGTCCCTGTCTGTGTTCGGAGTGTGCAATGCACTAATCTTATTTAATTGTTTTGTTTGGCTACATGTGACCCAACTGATCTACAGCAAGGAACAGAATGGAGACCTGGACCCTCTTTGTTACAGGATGCCCATGCCCCCACGCCCCACCCTAGCATCTAAAAGGACATTGGGATTGGGGCAAAAGCTGATGGGAAACAATTCTTTATCAGATCTCTCAGAGTCCATCTATCCACCCAGGGGGCCCCAGGAAGTGGGGAGAGGTTTCTAGTTTCTGGTTCCCGTCTCATGAATGCCAAAGTGCAGGGGGTCCCAGTGGACTTTGGTTCAGAGAATGCTGGTGTTGCAATCATAGAACTATAGTTTTAGATGAGGAAACAGCAGGATCTGCTCCCCAAGGACAGATGGCCTTTCTGGGGGTCATCCTCTGAGTGATAAGGAGGCCTGCGGCACCCCTCTCCAGTGTACACCATCCCCACCAGGCAGAACCAGCTTTATTTCTACCTGGTCTCATGGTTCAGCAGCTCTCAGGGGTATCAGCTGTTCCATAATGCATGACAGATGCCTGTGGCTAACTGAGCCTCTCCTGGAGTCAGTGCTGAGATGTTGGCCCACGTCTGCACAGTGGGAATGATAGAGGCGAAGGAGGAGGCGAGTGGGGAAGGGCCACAGGGGCCTCTTAGGGAGCTCTGCCTAAGCCTGAGCACACTGAGTTCAGAGCTGGAGGGCGGGTGGGTGCAGGGCAGCAGCTGTGGATGGAGCAGGTCACAGGGACCATCAGTGAACAGCAGAGTCTGTTCTGAGACCTCACAGGACTCTGATAGTCAAGGTTTTGCTTTGAGGTGATTCTTACACTGGAGCATCAGTGGAGGGCACGGCTAGGCTGGACGGAGCAGGGATGTTGGGTTTCTCGGGGTGAGTCTGGGCTGAGGCCTGATGAGTTACAGTCACGGCAAACACCCAGGAGATGCTGGCCCAGACCCCGCTTTAGCGCGGTTGGCTTAGGACTCCGCAGAAGGCTGGTTGGGAAGGCAAAGGGAGGTCCAGCTCTTCCTCTGAGGTCACCCAAAGGTTCCAATGATGAGTGAAGAGAAGCCAAGAGTGATGATGTCCTGATGTCCCGACGGGCCACCTGGACACTGGGGTGGGAGTGCAGCTCACCTCTGCTCTCGGGTCTCAGTTTACCCCTCCTAGAAGGAGCAGATGACACTTTACAGCACGGATCATATAATGAGACATTTTATTATTTTTATTTTTTTATTGAATCACCGTGAGATGCAGTTACAAACTGTTCATGCTTGGGTTTCAGTCATACAATGTTCTAACACTCACCCCTTCACCAAGGCACATTTCCCACCACTAATGTACCCAGTTTCCTCCTTCTACTCCCCCAGCCCTCCAGCCTGGTTCCGTGGCGGGCACTTTTCCTCTTTCCTCTCTTTCTCTCTCTCCTTTGGGGCATTACGGTTTGCAGTAAGATGCTGAGAGGTTATCGTGTTTGTTCCTTTACCTCCTTTCAGCGCAGAGTTCTGAGCCAGAGTGATCATTCCCGACTATCTTTGTCATAGCGGTTCCTTCTCTATCCCAGCTGCCCTTTCCCCTAGCACTTGAGGCAGACTTCCAACCATGGGCCAGTCCTCCTGACCCTTGTTTCTACTGTCCTTGGGCTTAGTCTCATACTACATTTTTTTTTGTATTCTATAAATGAGTGCAATGATTCTTCATCTGTTCCTCTCCTTCTGACTCACTAATGAACACATTTTAGACACTATGAAGGAAAACAAAATGGACAAGGCGGCCACTCAGAGACGAGGGTGGGAGAGTCCGTGTGGGTGCTGGTGGGCTCCTCGGGTGCTGTGGGCTGGAGTGGGGCCCGGCCTGACACTGCCACCTCCAGCCACAGCCCTGCCTCGCAGTGTCAGAAAGCAGGAAAGGACCAACTGGCCTGCTGCTGTGGGAACTGAAGCTTTGCCAGGTGCCCGGCCAACAAGTGGCAGCCGTGATTGATTTGGGCATTTATATAGTATTGCAAGGCTTGGGGTGCCCGGTAGCTCCTCACCCTCCCCCCTGCTCTGGCTGACTGGGGCACGCAGTAGCTCCTCACCCCCTGCGCCGGCTCACTAGCGCACCTGGTAGCTCCTCACCCCCACTCCGCTGACCGGGGTGTCTGGTGCCCAAGAAAGGGACAAAAGCACCTCAAGGAGATGCTCCAGATTCCCTCTGGATGCTGGCAAGTGCTTCGCTGCCCACATTTCCCACAGACCTTGCCTTTCCCAGCTCCCATCCAAATGAATAATCAAATAATAATTTGTTAGTGGAACATTTGTTGAGGATCCACTAAGTGCCAAGCACAGGGCAGGGGAGAGAACAAGGAAAAGAATAATCCAGATCAGGGCCCTTATTCCCAGAGAACTCATGGATGGGGAAGCAGAGGCTAATCATGGAATCTCACCCGTCGACCCCACTCCACAGGAAGAAGAGCAGGAGCTGGTCACCTAGTTGGGAGGGCGGGGCAGGCCTCCAGGTTCATCAGGAAGTGATGCCAGGGGGGCTGGCCCAGGGCTGTGCAGGGACGAGTGGTGGTGAGGGAGGACAGAGCCCTCAGGGCAGTGGAATAGTCTGTGCCAAGGATCTGGGGCCAGGGAGCGGGTGCACATAGGAGCAAGGCTGGGGAGCCAGCAGCAGCCCAGGCAGAAGCTTCTGGAAGGGAGTCTGAGCTTTATCCAGCAGAACCTTCTGGAGTGCTACAGTGGGGGGTGACGGCATAACCAGAGGGTGTGTTTCAAATACTCAGGATGATTTGGAGTCGGAGGTGATGTATCGGCATAGACTTTTGACAAGGTATAGCCAGGGCTGCGGGGCCGTGGATTGGGGACTGAGGGGTGCCCTTGACACGGAGGGGCAGGGCTAAAGCGCTTTGCCTGTGAGTTCACTCAGGTCTACCCCGCCTGCACTGAGCTCAGTCCTGGGGAGCTGTTTCTTGGGGTCCCAGTACCATGGAGAAGTATAATTTCACCACGTGTAATTGTCCCATGGTGCAAGTGTGTATATGTGTCTCTGTGTGTGTCTCTCTGTGTATGTGTCTGTGTGTGTCTATCTGTGTGTGTCTCTCTGTGTGTTTGTATGTGTGCAACACAGCTGCAGTATGTGACTCTGGGGTGAGCAGTGCGATGGAGGGTGTGTAGCAGCTTCTCCTTGCCCTCCATCATCACAACAGCAACAACTTCTGTTACTACTGCAGGAAGATGTGGGCCAGGAGACAGTACAGGGACTACGGGTGGGTGTGCTTTGTGTGTGCCCAATCCCCATTTAGTTTCCAGCACCGTGTACGCCCCCACTGTGTGTTGCTGGGTCTAGCCGTGGTTATCTCTGAGCACTGCTGGAGGTGGGCTTGAAGGCCCTCAGTGATGCTGACCACAGGGCTTTAAGGGGCTTGAGCGGCACCACATAATCAGGCCCCCACATTGAACCTCCAAGAGTGGAGTGGCATCTGGTCCCCTGAGCACTGCTTGGGAGCAATCCCGCTGGGCTCCAAGACAGGAAGGGCAACAATAGATTCAGGAAGTGATGGGGCGCCACTGGGCAACACGGGAGTATTCAGTGCAGACGCCTGATTCTCAACAAGCGGCTGCCCCTGCTGGACCCTCTGAGTGCTCTCTCTCTCTCTCTCTCTCTCTCTCTCTCTCTCTCTCTCTCTCTCTCTCTCTCTCTCTCCCACCTGGTAGTGCTCCTAGTTTTTCACTCAGGAGTCATTTAGGGGGGACCATATGAGATGCTGGGGATCAAATCCAGGTCGGCCCCATGCCAGGCAAATGTCCTCCCCACTGGACTATCCCTTGTGGCCCCTCTCTGATGTCTGACACTGAATGTCCACTGTGTCCCTCAGGGCTCCCTGGTCTCATGCCTACACGTGGGAGGCTACACTAACTCCTGCTAGGTGAGGAGGATTCTGTTGTCTTCAAACCACCCCCTTGCCCGGAAGATGGAGCGAGGGAGGGAGAGCGGGTGCTCGGGGAGAGGCTGAGCTCCTACAGGTGGGAGAGCTGGGACGCGGGGCTGGAAGCCAGGGACCTGGCCTCATGCCCAGGGGCTGTGGGCTGAGTGCCTTTTCCTCCCTAGACCTCTGCTTCCGCAAGGTAAGATGAGTCAGGCATGTGCGAATGGAGTCAGCCTCAGAGCCCCGCCAACTGGCTCTCCAGAATTTGTCTGCGTCTGCGTGGGTCTTCTTCCTCGGTGTGGGGAGAGGCCAGCTTCTAGATCTGGGCTCAAGCCAGTGCTCCCACCAGGACCACTTCCTCCCCTCCACCCACTCTGCAACTTTTCCTGACCCTCCTCTCCTTCCAGAGCACTTCTTTACCCACAGTGGGTGCCCAGAGCACATTTCTCCATTTTCCCTGTTTGCAAGCATTCTCAGGCACCTGTCCTGTCCGGCAGCGCTTAGCTTTTGCATTTCTCGCCGGTGAGGGCTTTGGACCAAAGTGGTGAGCAGAGAACGTGCAGGAGTTGGTGCTGGTTGTTCTACGGTGCAGAGTCCCCTGCTGAGTGTCCGAGAAGCCAGGCCATGCCTTCCTTGAGGCCCCAGCTGCTGCCTGTGGATTCCAGCTCCCCCTCGCTCCCCTCAGCAGCCGGGCCACCCAGCTGTTCCCTTCCACCTTCTGGCTCAGACTCTGGGCCAGGCTCCCACCACGTCCCTCTCCCTAACAAAGGCTTCCTCAGTAGAAAAGGGCTTGGACTGGGGAATACATGCCAACAAAAGCAACCATTGTAGCCTCAGGGAAGGGGGCAGGGAGCCAGCCAGGGTGAGCTTTTGCTGTCAGTGTTTGCCAAGTCTGACTCCAGGGAAGGCCCCAGCTTACCGCTCATGAGTCAGGCTGTGGGGGTCCTAGCTGGAATCTGTCCCTCCAGACTTGCCAAGCCTACACAGCAAGAAGAATGAGGTGGAGTCCGGGAGAGGGGGCTCAGGCGCCCCAAGTTTTCCCAGGCTGGCTTATCTGGGATGGTTTGCAGCCATGCGGAAGTTGGCCCTTGTATCCTCATAAGCTTTCTCACTCTGCAAAACTGGGAACAAGAGCCCGAGAAGAGAGGGCATTTTTTCAGGGTTTGAGAGGGGGTGATGCAGCGATGGAGCCCACAGATGCAAAGCTAGTGCTGTATTACTGAGCCCCAGCTGGGCGGAAGTGAGGCTCTTTTATTCCGGGCTGATTTCGTGAGCTCGCTGGGAAGCAGGATGGAGACAGTCTCTCTTCCAAATTCCCACAAAAAGCCTGCAGTCTGGCTCTTGACTTTACCACATCTTAAAGGACCAGACAGAAGGGGGGTGGACCCCTTCCTCCCCCATTAATACAGCCCCTTTTGGTGGGACGGTTTCTAAACCAGTGAAACGCTACGAAGCTGCTAGCATTTGACGACCCTCTGCATTTGTTCAGGACTTAGCATGTGAGTGTCCTGTGAGCCCCAGGCTTTCCGTCTGAGCCTCAGATGAGGTAGTGACGCCCAAAGAGGGGAATGATGTGCCTGTAGTCAGGTGGCCTGCCGGCAAAGTTTAGCCTGGGAGAGTCCCTGCTGCTAATGTTATCTCTCCTAACTGCTCAGCTGCTCAGGCGCCACGTGACCTGGGATCTATGACTTCACTCCCTCAGCCTCCTTCTCATGCACTGCCCCCCAACCCATCTTGAGTCATTCCATTCATTTCACAAAGCACAGAAACGCAGGCACAGGCCAGGTCCTGGAGTTCGTGGAGGGTGGATCCAGTCAGGTGGACCCACACAGTCCAGCTGGGGTGCAGGTAGGGACCCTTCATGCTGGAGGAGAGAGGCCAAGGCCCCCAGAGATAGTCTGGTGAGAGAGAATTTCCAACTCCATCCCCGCCTTCTTTTAAGAAAGCCGCTCAAGACGTCTGGACTCAAACCCAGAAACCTCGTACACTGTGTTAAGAGTCTTTATTCCCAGTTTTTAAACGGATGAAAGAAGCAAGGCTTTCTTCGTCCACTCCGCACCCTCTGGTTAGTTTGAAATCAATTGGGCTGCAATGGTCAGGAACAGGTTTAGAGAGGGCAGTGGCGGCCGGGTGACTCTGTAGAATCTTGTGGTCAGTGTGCTCATCTCAGAAGCTTGGTTGTGTCCCCCTTGGACTGTGGCACATCCTGTTGGTACCAGGGTGTGGACTACCCCCTGACCAGCTGTCACTATTTCCCTGTGCTGCCACAGGGACGAGGAACCGCGGCTGAGGGGAGCGCAGATGTCCACCCCACTGTAGGTGTTAAATAAGGTGGAGTTTCCTTCTCCCGTGTCCCAGCCCTGTTCTCGACCAAACTCACTACAGAGCCAAGGGGCCTGCTGGCGTGATTTGGGGGCCCTAAGACTGCTAGAAGAGGAGGGGGAGACCCTCTCTTTGGTGGGGGGGTGGGTGGGGTGTGTGTGTGAAGGTTAAACTGCAGAGTGAGAAAGGCCCAGGAAAGCCCATGGCGCCGGCTCTGGCTCCGCGTGGCACTTCCGATCCGGACACACTGCACGAAGCTGCGGCGCACCCCCGTCCCGCGCCCCGCCCCTGGCGCTCAGCGCCCCCCCGGCCCGCCCCCGCCCTGCCCCAGTGCCCACCCCCGGCCCGCCCCGCCGCCCCTCGCCAGCTCCCGCAGAGCCCCGGGCTCCCTGCGCGGCCGGAGCCGGCGGCCTGCAGTCTGCGCTCCGGGTGCTGGCGCGGCAGCCGCAGCCTCGGGTGGCCGCAGCCAGCGGAGCGGCGACGGCGCGGGAGCGCTGGGGGCGGCGCGGGCGGTGCCGAGGCGGCGCGGAGGCCCCCCAAAGCGCGCGAGGGCTGCTCGGGCGCGCTCCAGCCTCGTCGCGGCGCGGAGCTCGGGGACTGGGCGCTCCACACGGCTTCCCCCTGTTCCCCCGCGGCCCCATGGCCCGGCTCGGCGCGCTGCTGTGCTGCCTGCTGCTGGTCCCGCAAGGCGCGCTCGGCCGGACCCCAGGTGCGTGCGGGAGGAACTGTCGGAGCCGGAGCGGGCAGGGGGAGAGGAGCCCTGGGGCTGTGCCGCCACCGAGGCTGCCCAGCGATCTCTCTGGCACAGGATGTAGTTGGGGAATCCAGGAAAGGATTTAGGAACACGGAGTGAGTTTCTATCTCTCCACGTCTTCCCTCCCATCGTCGGTCCGTCCTTCTGTTGGTCTGTATGTCTCTGCCTGTCTCTCTTTCCTCTCATTCATTCTCTCCAGGTGTTTGGGGCACACCGCAGATAGCTGGGAGCACTCACCCCCTCTCCGTGGCTCCGAGGGCGATTGGGGATGGGGAGGGACCCCCTCCTCCTTTCCATCAGGCGTCTGCTCTGCCTCTCTGCAGGTTGGACCCAGAGGGGTCCAGTGCCCCACTGCCCTCCTGCCTGGCTCTCTGGCGTCTGAGCACACATCCTACACAGGCTTTTATCCATGAAGGCAGCGGGGAGGCCAGCCCCAGAACCCCGCGGACGCCAAGGTTCCTCGTAAATCAGTGCACCCAAGAATCAGCCCTGGGAGCCAGGCTCTGTCAGTCCTGCACGGCCTGGCTGGGCTCCGGGAATGCTGTGTGAAGCCTGGCCGCTGGCCGGCCGCCTGGACCGTGCGGCCCTGACCTCACACTGCAATGGGTCTGAGTGGGCCGGTCCCCTCCCACCCCCACACCTCTATGTCTCCTTTTTATTTTTGAAAATCTATATTTACCTGGCTTGGGTGTGGGTCATATAGAAATCTTTGTAGCCATGGTGCTGCTTCAAGTTTTCTAAGTTTGGAAAAGCAGAAAACTTGCCTCCGGCCCTGCCCAGTCCAGCCCAGCCCCTCCTTCTCCGGGACAGACACGTGCCAGGCTCCCCTGGGTTTCTAGGTGTGTTTGTTTTGCCAGCTGTGTCTTGAGCTCCTTAGGAGGGCCCCTACCCCAGGCAGGGCAGTGACTCCAGATAGGGGGCGTGGACGGGCAGATCTGGACTTTGCCGCAGCCCCGGGGCTTTCGGGAATCCAGTTCTTCCCTGGACTGGAAGGAAGGCTTGGTGCTTCCAAGAGGGGGAGGACTTTTGGGAGAGGGTGGGGGTGCTTGGCACTCACACTTGGCAGTACTCTGGGACCATTGCTGGTGATGTTCAGGGACCATATGCGGTGCCAGGATGCAGCCAGATCAGACCCAGGTCAGCCTAGTGCAAGGCAAGTGCCTTCCCCCTGCTGTCTCCAGTTCTAGAGTGGTTTATTTTTCCCTTTTCTCTTTGGTTCTTGGGCCACACCCAGCAGTGCTCAGGGCTTACTCCTGGCTCTGAGATCAGGGGATACCTAGGGTGGCGGGATTGAACCTGCATTGGCTGCTTGCAAGGCATGTGTCCTACCCGCTGTACTATTGCTCCGGTGAGGGCAGCTCAGACGTCATCATTCTGCTCAGTCGAGCGGGAGCCCCTGCTGGCCAGGGAAGAGTTGATGCCCACAAATCCTTGTGTTGCCCCTACACGATGGGTCTACAGGATCAGCAAGAGAACCAGCCGTTATTATCTGCCCATTCTATCCGTTGGACACAGTGATGGGAAGGGGGGGAGTCCCTGGAGGGAGAGTGAGTACGAGAAGCCTTAAGAAAAGACAAGCAGGGGCCGGAGCGATAGCCCAGCGGGTAGGGCGTTTGCCTTGCATGCAGCCAATGCAGGTTCAATCCCCGCCACCCCAAATGGTTTGTACGGGTTTGATCCCCGGCATCCCATATGGTCCCCCGAGCACCGCCAGGAGTAATTCCTGAGTGCAGAGCCAGGAGAAACCCCTGAGCATTGCCAGGTGTGACCCCAAAAAGCAAAAAAAAAAAAGATAGAAAAGAAAAGACAAGCAGGGGACTGAGTGATAGCACAGTGGGTAGGGCATTTGCCTTGCACTCGGCTGTCCCAGGATCCCATATGGTCCCCTGAGCACTGCCAGGAGTAATTCCTGAGCATTGCCGAGTGTGACCCACCTGAAAAAAAAAAGAAGAAAAGAAAAGACAAGCACTCTGGCAGCCCCTGCAGAGAGGGATTTCTCTGCAGAAGTGGAACGGGATTTCCCACACAAGCCACAGACAATTAAACAAGGTGTTTTGAGTTAGGATGGGGAACAGGGTGTTTGGCTTTCCGTTCTCTCTGGCTGGCAATTATTTCACTGCATGGTCCCTGCCGTGCTAGGCACAGTGACCAAATGTCAGCAGGAGAGAAGAGGGATTTTGGCTGCCTGGAAGTCAAGGAGGGGCCTCTACCACTATTCCCCCAATCACTGCCTGCAGAGCCCCACATCCTTGAACACCGTGTCCAGTGCAGAGAGTGAGGGGCTCAGGAAACCAAGGACGGAAAGTCATGGCCTGGGGCTTGAGCTCCCCGAGGGAGGGGTGCCCACTTTGTTGCTCCTTTCTGTGCCGCAGAGGTGTCTGACTTGCCCTCGCCCCGGTCCAGCCTAACCTGAAACCCCCTCCTGCTCCTTCCTGCAGGGCCACGCCTCTCCCCACAGCACCAGGGTGGCTATGGGATGACAGTGCCCTGCAGCACCGACTTCCGGGGACGCTTCCTCTCCCATGTGGTGTCCAGGCCGGCCACAGGCTCCGTGGTGGCAGACGGGTCCCCCTGCACCACGGGCACCCAACGGCCGCCTCCGTGTGGCCCGCCAGTCCTCTCCGGCCCAGCCGTGGGGGGCGCCACCCTCTCTACTTCAATGTGACAGTCTTTGGGGGAGCAGCTGCACTTGCATGTGAGCCCCAACCGGCGGCTGGTGGTGCCTGGAGCCTCGGTGGAGTGGCAGGAGGATTTCCGGGAGCTGTTCCGGCAGCCTTTGCGGCAGGAGTGTGTCTACACCGGTGGTATCACCGGGATGCCCGGGACAGCTGTTGCCATCAGCAACTGTGACGGACTGGTAAGGGACAGGCTCTCTTCAAGCTGCCTCCGCCTGCCGCTGGCCCCCTCCATCCTCAGCCAGGCTGGTCTAACTTTCTTCTCGTCTGTGTTTGGGATTCCTGTGGGCAGGGCGTGCATCTGGGCCAAGTCAGGGCCTACACTGCCTTCCAGAGAATGCCTGCCTGTCCCCGTGCCACCAGCTGTGAGGTGGCCAGATCCTGTGGCACCTTCTCTTCACTGCCAGTTATGCATTGGGAGCAGAGCCGACCTCCCGCCAGGGCGCTCAGCCCAGGTATAAGCAGGGTGAGGGGAGGCCCTGAGCCAGGAGGCAGTCCTGGCTGTGCCCCTGGCTGGCAGGGGCTGAGGCGTGGGGACTCTGGGTCCTCTCTGCTTCTGCCCTGCTGCGCGATGCTGAGAGTCTTTCACCGGACGTGTTGAGCTGCTTGTGCTCTGTGTGCCCTGTGCCATCCCAGTGCTTGGGGGCCTGCCCGTGCCTGCTCCGCGAGTCCCCCTCTCAGCTGGAGCTGAGCCCCTCACGGAGCTGGGACACTCCATGTCTCAAAGTCGGGGGGTCATTACGGCCTCCCTCTCCTTCCTTTCTTCCCTCCCCCCCTTTCTGTGCTCAGGGGCTTCTCTGTGCTCTGGTGTCTGTGCTAGAGCTACTCCAGGGACCACCAGTGGTGAACCAGGTCTCCTGCATGTAAGATAAGCACTCATCCCCAGCGCATGGCTTCTCCTTCCTCTCAGTGCATGCAGGCCCTCCTCCTCTTCCTCCTCTTCCTCCTCCTCCTCCTCCTCCTCTTCCTCCTCCTCCTCCTCCTGTCCCTCCTCCTCCCTGTCCTCCTTTTGTTAGGAGGCAGCTAACTGCTGGCAGCCCCAGGGCCGTCAGCGCTGCTCTTTGGGGTCCTCACCAGCAATATCCAGTATGGGCTGATGGATCCTAGAATGATCCTGCTTGGCCTCTGCACTCGCTGTAAGAAGGGAGGAGACAACTGGTTTTGGGCTTGTGAGGATGAGGAAAGAGGGTCTGTACCCCAGCAGACTGTTGGGGTGTTTACCATCTCTGTGTGCTGCCTTCTGCAGGGCCTGGCTGCCTTAATCCAGGCCAGGGCTCTCTGGATTTCATGATCACTGGAGCTTTATAGAATATTTTTTACCTGATCATCTGATTATGAAATTATGATAAGTACTGAATGCCTGCTTAGAGACTATATGTGCACCTGTACCATATATATTTATATATGTGTGTATCTATAAGTGTGTATGTATGTATATATGTGTGTATATATATATGTGTGTGTGTATATATGTGTGTATATATGTGCGTGTGTATATGTGTATGTGTGTGTGAGAGACAGAGAGAGTGGGGATGAGGGGGAGAGGAGAGAGAGAGAGTCAATGTCTTGCCTTCTGAAGAACCAATTTTTGCTCTTTTGGAAGCAATACAATATTCACTGTCTGGCACAAACTAGGCTAGAACAAGGTTAGTGGGTTTCAGCTAACCAAGGTTAGTGGTTTGCAGAAATTTTCTGCTACTCAGCAAGGAAGCTGCTGCCGCTTACCTGACAGTGGTTTCCCCACCACCAGCCCTGGTCACAGGTGTCGACAGGTTGAAAGCCACGTAGCTCATCAACGCTCATTCTCAGACTAGCACATGTGTGCATTGTAATCAGCTGGAATGCAGGAAGGGTGGTGGTGGGTGGTTGCTGCCTCTGAGAAACTCAGGATTCACAGCCAGCTGGGGAGAGGGCTGGGTGCCTGTCCTGCTGCCAGCCTGCTTGGACTCAGTGGTTGCGGTCAGCCCACTGTCTGGAGCTCTGCTGTGACCACAGTAATGTTTGCAAATCCCAAGTGACGTCAGGAGTCAGCCGGGGATGTAGTTGGTGCAGACAGAGGCAGTGCCGATGAGAGCCAGCAGCCTGGCTGGGTTATAGACGACATACACCGTCCAGAGCCATCAGCCCCGGGGGCCGTGAGCTGTGCCAGGGCAGCCCTGGCTCCTCGGACTCTTCTCCTCCTCGCCATTGAACTTGCTCCACAGCCAGCTGGAGAGCCACTGGCTGTGGATGATGCAGGGACCGTGGTGTTAAAGCCCCCTGACCCAGCCGGCCTGAAGCAAGTTTACAAGGCTGCAAGGTCCAGAGTACATGTTGATAAGCTGTCCTGTAGGTGTTTCGGGAGGAAGGCTGCTCCTCAGGGGCCGGGAGGCAGAGGGCCAGTCTCTGCTGCCCACAGTGGGGCCACAGCTGCCCTCTGAGACTCCATCGTGGGGCTTACAGTGGGGTCTGGGTGAGATGGAGCAGCAGGTGATGATGGTTAGAATTTCTGGATTTCTTCAGTGGGATGATGAATCTTCTAAAATTGTGGTAGAGGGGCTGGAGTGATAGTACAGAGGGTTGGGCATTTGCCTTGCATGTGGCTGACCTGGGTTCAATCCTTGGCATCCATATGGACCCCTGAGCCTGTCTGGAGTGATCCCTGAGCATTGCTGGGTGTGGCCCAAGAACAAAAACAGAAAAAAACTCCCCAAATTGTGGTAGTGATTACATAACTGTGTTTATGTTGAAACGTGTTATATTTTGTGCTTTAGTTGGGTGTCTTGTGTGGGATGTCAATAGTATTTCAATAAAACTTACCGAAAGTGCCAGAGCTAGAGCAAGGCAGACAGGAGTGCTAGCTGTGGTCATGGGAAGGCAGTGCAGGGTGTCAGGAAATGAGGCTCTCTCTGCAGCTGAGGTGTGCGTGGCTGGGAGGTAAGTTACTCAGTCTTTCTGTGTTTAGACGCCTCAGCTGTCGGGAGGAAAGAAGAACCATGCACAGGGCTGTTCCGAGGATTAAATAAGTTAATGTAAAAAGTGGAGCGTCTGAGTGCAGGGATGGCTCCAAGGAGAAGCCTGGGGGGAACTGAACTGTGGGGGCGGCTGCCCTCCCTTTGGCCTGGAACTACCACCCGCCTTCCCGCCGCTGCAGGGGCCCCTTGGAGGGGCTGATTCCACGCGCAGGCCTGGCAGCTCTGTGTCTCCTGGCACGTGTGGCCGCTTCCTGTCTCTTGGTGCCTCTGCCAGGACTCAGGGGCCCGGCAGGCAGCCAGGCAGAGCTCCCAGCCCGAGCTAGGTGGGCCGAGAAGGGGGCAGGAGGGGGTGGGGAGTCTCCCGGCCACATGCCAGTCCCCAGGCACGGGGAATGGAAGCTGGGGACTGCTGTCAGCCTGGATTCTGTGCTTCAGGTTGGGGGGGTTGCAGTAGGAGTTGGGGGGTGTCTTAGTACCTGTGAATGTGAGGCCGGCTGTGCTGGGGGAGGGCAGTAAGTGCCTATTTGAGGACATTCACCAAACTCTTGGACAGGGCGGGGTGGCGCTCAGGTGTTCCCAGGTTGGAGGACTGGTGGGGAAGTTCAGGGCTCTGTCGGGCAGCGGTGATACTAGGGGTGATTTCCCATAGCTTAAAATTTCATTAATACTTTGGGCACTTCTCTAACGTTTCTGCCATCCCCTCTGCTCTGTTGAGGCAGTCAACCTGCTCCTAGGGGCAAGCGCAAGCAAAGCAAAGTCATGGTTATTTTTATTTTATTGGTCTGACATAGAAAAAGACTGGGTCCCCCGGATGAACCCAGAGCCACGGCAGAGCCTGGCAAGCTACCCATGGTGTATTCGATATGCCAAAAACAGTAACAATAATGGACCTCATTCCCAATGAACGGAGACATTACTGGCGCTTGCTCACGCAAATAGATGAACAACGGGAAGACAAGTGACAAGTGACATTTTTGGTTTTTGGGCCACGCCAAGCAGTGCTCCTGATTCTTTGCTCAGGATCCCTTTTTGGTGGTGCTGGGGGGGACCCTATGGGGTGCAGGGAAGCAAATCTGGTTTGCTGCTTGCAAGGCAGATGCCCTGCCCGCTGTCCTGCTCCGCCCTCATGTGGTTATGAGAGAAACGGATGCAGCATCGCCTCTGCTTCTGTCCGTGACCTGCCCCCTGCTGAGGGTGCTGAGACCCCCCCTTTGGCTGCTCTCGTCCTCAGCCCCTGCTCTCCCAAAGGCCTAGCAGTGCTCGAGCACTGGTGTTTCTCTTTCTTGGGGATTTCTCTCAGTTACAGACACTGCACGGGGCAGGTCAAAGCCAGGTCCCAGCAAATCCAGGAATTCAAGATGCTTCCTGCAGAGTGTCTAGAACGCCCCTCGCAGCTCCTTAGATGCACAGCTCCTCCCTGAGCCACAGGGATCCTGCACGAGCTTTGTTTTTTATTTGGCTTGTGGGTCACATGGCAGTGCTCAGATGCTGCTCCTGGCTCAGTGCTCCTAGAGGTGCTGGGGAGGGAACTAGGCGTCCTGCCTACAAAGCATGTGCCCCATCCCACCGCGTCCGCTCCCTGGTCTCTCCTACGTGCACCCTGAATAACAGTCTTTTTTGGTTTAGAGCCACACCTGGTGATGCTCAGGAGTTACTCCTAGTTCTGTGCGCAGGGATCACTCCTAGTGGGCTCAGGGGATCATATAGAGTGCCAGAGATTGAACCTGGGTCAGCTGCCTGCAAGGCAAGCACCCTACCTGCTGCTGTGCTATGGCTCTGGTCCCATTGAATGAGGGTATTGATAACCATTACAGCAAATACTCATGGACATAGTCCTTGCTGCCACATCTTCTAGCTGCATGCTCTCTCTACCACTCCCCTCTCTCCGCAGGTACTAAGACACCCTCTCTCCCCCATTTCATCCTCTCTCTCCCTCCCTCTCTCTCTCCCTCTCACCTGCCCCTCCTTCAGGGTACAGGGACTTACCCTCACCCACACCACACAGTGTGAGACCAGTGAACCCAGCCTTTGGAGCGGTCAGTTCTTCGCACTTAACCAGCCCCTGCTTCATTCCTGGGGCTGCTGCTGCTCCACGTTTATCGTGGGCCCTCCCCGTGGGGTGGTGGAGAATGATGGGGAGTTGCACACTTAGTTGCAACTCGCCTGGCAATGGTGCACCAGAGTTTGCACACTTTGATTGTGCTGCCAGGGCTCACCAACCTGCCATCAGGCGCTCGCTCGGCACGTGGGATGGTGCCAGGGACCACACTGGAGGCCTTGCTCCTGCAAGGTAGGTGTCCCCTGCTGAGATTCTGAGACTCTGAGGAGGATTCTTGCTACACGTGATCAGCCTCTCACTCAGCCCATTCCAGGCTGGGGCACCTACAGAAGTCAGGACTGTGGTCTGAGGGTCCCAGTGATGACCTCAGACATGAACCTCCAGTCAACGGAGGTTCTTGCTTTGTATGTTTCTTCCGAAGCCTTGGCCCATGCCTGGAGCGCGACTGCTGCTTGGGGGCACGGCAGAGAGTGTCAGCGGAAGACAAGCCTGGCAGTTCTGTTTCCATCCCCGTGCCTGTGAGCCAGCGTTCCGATGGCCCCTGAGCCGGGAGCATCCTCTGCAGGCCGGGCTCCAGCAGTGCCTGCGGCTGGGGCTTCTGCATCAGGTTTGAATTATATGGGATCTGGGCGCTCTCGGGCGTCCGTCCCAACCATGCTGACTCATGCTTGCGTGGAGCGTGGCGCCCGTGTGCCTCGTGTGTGCGCCCTTCCTGCTCTGTGTCTGTCATCTGCCTGCACGTGTGTCACCCTGGCTCCTGTGCATGTCGTCCCTTGCCTGTGTCTCCTCCCTTCCCCCTCATTGTTGCTCCATCTCAGCTCCACTCTCTTTGCTGCATGTGGTGTGTGTTGTGGGCAGGGTCCACCGGGGACACAGAGGGGTGAGGGGCGTGCACAGGAGCTGTGGTGGGTGCACATCACAAGGTGGAGCTGCCAAGAGTTCGCTCAATGATGGGGGCTAAGACAGATACCCAACTCTGGGCGTCACAATGGGGGCTAAGACAGATACCCAACTCTGGGCGTCACAATGGGGACTAAGACAGATACCCAACTCTGGGTGTCGTGATGGGGGCTAAGGCGGGGACCCAACTCTGGGCATCATGATGGGGGGCTGTTGGGAAGACACTGGGGTCCCTAACAGTATCAGGACAGAAGTTGTCTTCTACCTCTGAGAACGCCAGGAGAATGGATGAAAACTCACGAGTCTGGCACAGTTCCAAAAAGGCTTTTAATAGTACAAAAAGCTCTTCCACCGCAATCCAATATAATGAAAGAACTCTAGCTCTGGTCAGAATTTAGACCATACACAAGGGCCCAAGTGAGAGGATCTCACCCGAGAGGAGTCCTACCCAAAGGAAGGAAAAAAGGGCAGGGTGCCTCAAGTCAGTCCAAATTACTTTACACCAAAGTAATCCTGTTGACAGGGAGGGTTCTGTCAACAAAGAACCCTAAATAGCTTCTAGATAGTAGAAGAGGGTAGAAGGGTGGTGCCACACCCTATTATAGGTATAAACAAAGGAGTATACCAAGGACTAATCCCTTCTTCAGAGATTGTCTCTTGTGTAAAACACTGGAGAGAGAGGGGGGGCTGATATAAAGTAATATATCTTAATTTCATGGGTTTCATGTAATCTAGATGGTACCCACAAGGTACCATCTTATTTATTATCTGCACCAGGGTGATTCTGAGTATCTTGTTCTCCATATACTGAAAGGGTCATAGCTCACCTGCTGAGGGCAAACAAGTATGATCTTTCCTAAAATCTTAAAGATAGTCTCAATGTAGCCAGGGTGGCAGTCTCCTGGTGAATTCAGCTGTCCCATGCTGGGTGCAGTGGGTATAAAGAGGAGATGTGCCCAATCTAGAAAACATAGAAGTCTTAGTAGATGTATAATAAGTAAGACGTTATTCAGAGTCAAGGTAACTTCTGTAACTGCCACACCCTCTATCAGTGTTTAATTAGCAGAGAGATCTCATTAGAATAAACCTTGGTTTAAGAACATGTAAATAGATTAAGCTGTGAGCAAAGCTCCCAAGCTAGCTAAGCCTGTCATCCAATGGGTGGCTAAGATGGTGCCCCAACTCTGGGCATCGTGATGGGAGCTAAAGTGGGGACCCAACTCTGGACTTCATGCCTTAGGTGGGTGCCCTGTAACTGAGCCACATTCCAGGGGTCTGTGTATTTTTTTTTCTTTTCCTTTCTTTTTCATTTTGGTGTTTGGGCCATACCTGACTGTGATCAGAGCTTACTTCTGGCCCTGCATTCAAGGATCACTCCTGGGTTTCTCAGGGGACCATTTGTGGTACTGGGGATTGAACCAGGGTCAGCTGCATGCAAGACAAACGTTGACCCCTCTCTCTCAGGTCCCCGTGTCTGCTTTTTAACCATCTTTATAAGATTCAGTTCATCTACCATGAAACTGATACTTTTTAAAAATTTGTTTTTGGTTCACATCTGGCAGTACTCAGGGTTACTCCTGGCTCTGTGCTCAGGAATCATTCCTGGTGGGCACAGGGGAACAGATGGGGTGCTAGGTACAGAACCTGAGTTGGCTGTGTGCAGGGTATGTGCCCTACCCACTGTACTATCACTTTGGCCCCTGTGACCCACCTTTTAAAAGTGTACAACCAGTGGATTCCTATTAGGTGCCTGGGGAGGTGTTCTATGATCACATATACTTGTTATCCATTCTGGAACATCCTCACTCTCTCAATGAGAATCCTTATGCCTCTAAGCTGGCAGTCTCTTAATACATGATCCCAGTTTCTGGCAACTACTAATTTGCGGTGTGTGTGTGTCTTTGTGTCTGTGTGTCTGTGTGTCTGTGGATGTCATTTAAACCCAGAGTTTTCAAGCTTCATTTACGTTAGTTGTAGCATGTTTTGGGACCTCACTCTTTTTTTTAATGCCTGAAGAACATGAGCGTTGCAGTGGGAAGAATGAATTATGTCATTGTGTGGAGAGATCATGTTTGGTTTATCCACCTCCTATCAGTGGCCATGTGGGTTTCCACTATAGCATTGTATGCACGATTGTATGGACATAGGTTTTGTTTTTCTTGGGTCTGCAAAAGAAATGCTGGCCTGTTTTAACCTGGCTCTACCTTAGCCTGTTGAGGAGCTGTTGAGTTGTTTCCCAAGGGATTGTGTGGTTTTACTCCGATTGCCAATGCTTGTGGGTTCTAGTTTCTCTGCAGCCTTGTTTGAAACTTTTTTTTTCTTCTCTTTGGATCACAAGTGATTGTCAGGGAGCCTCTGGGGTCCCTAAGGATATCAGGAAACGAGTTCCCTTCTACCTCTGAAACCAGTGGGGAATGATGAAAACTCAGGAGTCTAGCACAGTTCTAAAAGGCTTTTACTAAAACAAGCGCCACAGCTACAATCCAAAATAATGGGATTCCCCAGACCTCTAGCTCTTGGTCAGAGCTTAGACCATACAGAGGACCCAAGTCTCCCACCAAGGCAGACCCTTGTACCTCAAGTCAGTCCCCTAATATATCCAAAAGTAATCCTAATCTTCAGGGAAGGTCATGTCAACAAAGATCAACAAATCAGCTTCTATGTGTAGACCTTGTATCAGGTCTAAACAAATGGTTATGCCAGGGACATATTCGCCTGCGCGGCAGAGCCTGGCAAGCTAACCATGTCATATTTGATATGCCAAAAACAGTAACAATAATAGACCTCATTCCCATGACCTGAACGAATGGTTTGAGGCTCTTCATGTTCTGGAGCAAGCAGATGCCCTTGGGCTACACTCAGCACATGACAGGGATGAATGGAGACATTACTGGTGCTTGCTCAAGCAAATCGATGAACAACGGGAATCAAGTGCTACAAGTGATGCCAGGGACATATCCCTTTCTCTGAGATTATCTCTTATGTCAAAACACTGGAGAGGGGCCGGAGCGATGGCCCAGCGGGTAGGGCGCTTGCCTTACACGCAGCCAGCCCATGCTGGCCTGGGTTCGATCCCCGGCGTCCCCATATGGTCCCCTCGATCACCGCCAGGAGTAATTCCTGAGTGCAGAGCCAGGAGTAACCCCTGTGCATTGCCGGGTGTGACCCAAAAAAGCAAAAAATAAATAAATAAATAAATAAATAAATAAAAAAACAAAAAAAACAAAAAAAAAAAACAAAACCACTGGAGAGAGTGAGAGAGCTGGTATAAAGAAATACATCTCAATGGATGTATATTCATGGGTTTCATGTAATCTAGATGGTACCCACAAGGTCCATCTATTTTCTATTGTGCCAAGGTGATTCTGAGTGTCTTGTCCTCTGTTTACTGAAAGGGTCATGCTCGCCCGCTTGAGGGTAAACTAGCATGAACCTTCCTTAACCTTAAACGATAGTCTCAACGTAGCCAGAGTGGTAGTCTCCTGGTAAATTCTAACTGTCCCATGCTGGGACCAGGGGTGGGGCAATCTAGATAACATTGAAATCGTAGTAGAGATTATAGTAATGTTTCAGAAGTTACTGATTCAGTGTCAAAATGACTCTTGTAACTTCCAGACCCCCCACCAGTGTTTATACAGAAGAGAGATCTCATTAGCATGAACCCTGGCTTAAGAACATGTAAATAGATTATAACTGTGAGTGGATTAAAATAGCAAAGCTCCCAAGCTAGCTAGGCCTGTCATCCAATAGTGATGATGCTTAGAGGTTACTTGCTGGCTCTGCTCAGGGAACCATATGCCACGCTGGGGGGTTTCCAGATCAGCTGTTTGCAAAGCAAGTGCCCCACCTCTGTGCTGTCACTCTGGTTTTGATGCTTTGATGATTGTTTCGATTTCCCCATGCTGATGCATGTGACAATAGCTCTGTGCTTCTGACTTGAGTTTCCCTCCTGGGGAGTGATGCCAGCTCCTCTTCCTGTGCTTCCAGGCCATTCGTCTCTCTTCTTGGATGAACAGTCACTTGGAGCCTTTTCCCAGGTTTTTTTTTTTTTTTTTTTGCTTTTTTTGGGTCACACCCAGCAATGCTCAGGGGTTTCTCCTGGCTCTTCATTAGGAATTATTCCTGGCGGTGCTCGGGAGACCATATGGGATGCTGGGGATCGAACCCGGGTCCAGCTGCATGCAAGGCAAACGTCCTACCCGCTGGACTATTGCTCCAGCCCCCCTTTTCCCAGTTTTGAGTTGGACTGCTTGTCTTTTTTTTGGGGGGGGGGGTTGATTCTTGAGTTGTGTGATATACCCTAGAAGCAAGCTCCTTACCAAGAGGGCAGAGACTGGGCTTTCTCCTCTCTCTGGCGTGTGGACCTGCAGCAGACCCTTCAGGCTGTCGTAAGGATGTGTTGAGGGAGTGGGGATCACCACCAGGAAGAGTTTTGGCAAGAGTGGGGGACTGGGATGGCTCTAGACTCTTCATTCATAGGCCAAAGACCATGGATGGCCTAGGAAGAATCCATCAGAAGATCTGGTCCCTGCAGCTTTTGTTGGGTGGAGCATTCAGTGAGACAAGGGAGAGAGAGACCATATGAAGAAACTCAGACACACCGGGTGTGTCCATGTATGAGTGCCATGGCGTGGGGCTGGGGCTTCAACTAGGGCAGAGGAGTCTCTGGGAGAGTAGAATAGGGGCAAGGAAGGTGAGATTGAGAGGAGTTTGCTGGCAACCGTTAGGCGTTTCCACATGGAAGCCCAAGATGGTGAGATGGGCGGGAGGAGTCAGAGGGTGCTGAAGTGCGAGAGGGTGAGGTACACCTGTAGGCCTTCTTCAGAGGGTGCTGAAGTGAGAGAGGGTGAGGCACACCTGTAGGCCTTCTTCAGAGGGTGCTGAAGTGAGACAGGGTGAGGCACACCTGGAGGCCTTCTTCAGAGGGTGCTGAAGTGAGACAGGGTGAGGCACACCTGTAGGCCTTCTTCAGAGGGTGCTGAAGTGAGACAGGGTGAGGCACACCTGTAGGCCTTCTTCAGAGGGTGCTGAAGTGAGACAGGGTGAGGCACACCTGTAGATCTTCTTCAGAGGGTGCTGAAGTGAGACAGGGTGAGGCACACCTGTAGATCTTCTTCAGAGGGTGCTGAAGTGAGACAGGGTGAGGCACACCTGTAGGCCTTCTTCAGAGGGTGCTGAAGTGAGACAGGGTGAGGTACCTGTAGGCCTTCTTGAGGCTCCCAATGCCAGGCCAGCACACTGAGTCATGAGGGGCAGGTCTGTGGCCAGCAGGAAGGGATGCCCACTGTTTGTGAGGTCTTAGCCCTGACTGTCCAAGGAGCATGGCTGGAGGTGGTGTGGGATGGGGGCAGGTGCTGGCTTGGGTGAGCCCTGGCGGGAGCATTTCTGGTTCTCCAGCTGCTCTCTGGGTTGTGTTCCTCCCCCTATCCTCTGTTTGCTGGTTTTCTTTCATTTTCTCCATGAAATGGTTTCCGTCTGAGCTTGTTGGAGGCCTAGAACCGGAGACAGTGGAGCTGGCAGGGGCGTCCAATAATGGAGTTTCCAGAGCAAGCTTGGTCCAGAACGTGCTCTCGAGGGGAGGTGGCGAGGGTGGGGTGGAGCCGTCTGCTCTCTTCTTCTCAGGGAAACCCCACGTAGGCAGACCTGGGAAAGGAGAGGAGAGGTGGAGACAGGGGAGGAGCCTCGCTTCCCCAGATGGCCTGTAGCTGTTGTGTCTGCTTAGAGCCAAGCTCAGTGGCCCCTGTGCAGACCTGGACTGGGCCCCTGTCTCTGCTCCCAACTCAGCACAGGAGGAGAGGCTGGAGAGTCATTTGGGCCCACACCCTGAACTTGGGCCTGATGATCTCTTCCGTGGTCTCTGTGAGATCTTATGTGGCATTACGTGGCGTCCTTGCTTCCCAGTTTATACACTTGGGTGTATAGAATAATCCCATCCGTATACACACAGGCTCAGCATCATCTGGCTGCAGTTTCTGTGGTGTAGACTTGCTCAGTGGCGGCCTGGGATGGACAAGGGCTGGTTATTGAGCCGCAAGCTCCGCACAGGCACCCTGAATCCTGGGCTTGACCTCGGGCTTCCTGGCTGGGTGTCAGGACTGGAAGGCCTCCTGTGGCCCAGGCTGGTTCTGGACAAAGATCTCACAGACATCTACTAACCTTGGATTAGTTACTGGGATTGTTGACACTTTGGAAAACTCAAACTCATCTTCCCGTTAGCCTTCTGGGAAAGGTACCCCAGGGGCTGAGCTGAGGGGACAGGGCTTAGGGTAACTGCAAGGGCTCTATTTGGGTTGGAACCCTGGTACCACATGGACCCCTGAGCTCTGCGTGGTGTGGTCTGGGAGTCCCCTGAAAGTCATAGGGGTTCTACAGACCCCTGATGCACTGCTTTGTAGCCCAGAGGTCCGTGGGTCTGTGGGTCTGAGCAGCACCTCGCATCAACCGGGTGCCTGACAGGTGCTAGGCGGGGACATGCCCCTGAGTACTGCTTGGAGACCCTTTTCCCCCTTAAGAATCCGGTGCCTTTATCTGTCTGAGGCCAGCAGGACCTCAGTGGACAGTCCCTTTGAGAAATGGCATGAACTCCTGTCCCATTTCTGGCTGCTGAGTATAATCTCCAGTTGCTTATTATTTTATATGTATGAAGAACCTTTTGAGTGTATTTTTCCTCTTTATCATTTCCTCCAATTGGCTACCAGAAATGACCAGCATTTAGCTCCTGGCACCTTCTCCCTGCACCCCTTTCTTTGGGCTTCTTGTGTAGAAGTCTGGTTTGATTCTAATGCTGTAAAATTAGCCACCACTTTTCAGAAATATAAACATCCATAGAGTAAGAGACGGGTGTGGTTGGGCTGGGGGGCCACTCTGTCTGCCCGGGGCTGCCTGGCAGGGCAGGGCTGGCCGAGCAGGACAGGGAGACCCAGGGCTATGGGGTGGACGTGATCTGTGGCTGACGTCCACCCTACCCCTTTAAGAGGGAGGCTCTTGGCGGGGGCACCCAGGCAGGGTTGAAAACCATCTGACAAGCCTGGACAGAGTGGATGGATGGAAAGGATAAAGACAGTCACTAGGGAGCTTCTGCCCTCGGTCCCTGGATGCCTGGCTGGGGTCCATTACAAGGAGGTCGAACCTTATTTCCCAGCATGCTTCTGGTGCTCGCGTCCTTACAGGCAAAGTGGGCAGGGGTAAAGGCCTCTGGTTATATTTGGTTTGAGGTCACACTTAGCAGAGCTCAGGGCTTACTCCTAGCTCTGTGCTCAGAATTTACTCCTGATGGGGTTCACCCCCCCGGCTCTGTGCTCAGGGGTTACTCCTGGGTGGGGGCTCAGGGCACCTATGCAGTGCTTGGGATCAGAGTGAGTGCCTTTGTGCTGTCTGTGCACCCTGAGCATGTCTGGGGTGGCCTTGCTGCCTCTCTGACTTTATTTTCCCGGTGCTGTTGTCACGGCTCCTCGGCCATTGGGGTCAAGTTCAGTTGTGTGAAGTAGCCTCAGTCTGCCTCAGGGCTGCAGCTCACGGAAAAGGAGAATCTGGGATTGAGGGTGGGGAAGGGGCCCAGGGCCTGGTCCCGTGAGCCCTGGACCCAGAATGCTCTAGTTTGGGTCAGAGGCTTCTAGTTAAATTTCTGCCCTGCAGGGGACCGGTGGATCTGCATCTTTCTGGGGCACCTCCCTTGCTCTGAGCCTCTCCACCACCCTTGGTTCCCTTCCAGCCCCTGGGTTCAGACTGAGCAGTGCAGGGCCCAAGCCTGGGCCGTGTTCATGGGTCTCTTCTGGCCCTGGACACTCACAGTGGGAATGGGAGAGTGAGCGAGGGACAGGTGTGCAAGGCAAGGCCTGAAAGTGACTTTTTCTTTAAATTTTAAAAAAAATTTTATTATACTACCGTGAGGTACACAATTACAAAGATGTTCATGATTGGGTTTCAGTCATACAGTGTTCCAGCACCCATCCCTCCACCAGTGCACATTTCCCACCACCAATGTCCCCAATTCCCTCCCTCCTCCCCCAGCCTACCTCTATGGCAGACACTTAGTCTCTCTCTTTCTTTCTCTCTCTCTCTCTCTCTCTCAGGTTCTCAGGTGACATTCTTTTTTTTTTTTTTTTTTTTTTTGCTTTTTGAGTCACACCGTCAATGCTCAGGGGTTTCTCCTGGCTCTGCACTCCAGGAATCACTCCTGGCCGTGCTTGGGGGACCATATGGGATGCCGGGATCGAACCTGGGCCGGCACAGGCTGGCCGTGTACAAGGCAAACGCCCTACCCACTGGACTGCCACTCCGGCCTGCAGGTGACATTCTTAATAAACACACTGCAACTTCCACAGACGGTTTAAAGTATCCTGATCATGATTCCTGACTTTGTCCTATGATGGCCCGGGCACATGGCTTAGCCACCTTATTGCTCAGTGTGCACATGTATGTGTGCCCAGGTGTGCACGTGTGTCAACACCAGTTTGTGCACACATGTGCCCTTGTATATGTGTGCACACGTGAGGCAGGTGTGTGGGAGTGCATCTGGGGTGTGTGTGCCTGTGTCAGGGAATGTGTGTGTTCATAGGGTGCATGTGGGTGCAGTGACTCTGAGTATATGTGTGTATGCCCAGGGTGTGTGCACATGTGTATGTATCTGGGCATGTATATACCTGGTATATACATATGTGCATATGTGTGATGGTATGTGCATGCCAGGGGTATGTACACATATATGTACCCAGGCATGGATATACCTGGGTGTGTGCACATATGTGTGTACCTGGGTATATGCGTGTACCTGTGTGTGCACATGTGTGTGTTGCTGGGTGTATCTGTACCTGTGTGTGTTGGTGTGCACCTGATGTGTGTACATGTGTTTGTACCTGGGTGTGTCTGTTCCTGGTTGTGTATACCCGAGTGTGTATGTACTTGGGGTGTGTACACATGTGTGTGTTGGGATATATGTGTGACTCTCCCCCAGTGTGTGCATGCCGTGTGTGTGTGTGTATGTTTGTGTGTGTGCTTGCACGTGTTTGCAGGCACAGAGGTGCCCATTCCTCTGTGCCTCGTGGACTCATGCCTCTGCTCTCCCCTCTCTCCTCCTGCTCCTGTGCCCTCTCAGGCGGGGCTCATCCGCACAGACAGCACCGACTACTTCATCGAGCCCCTGGAGCGGGGGCAGCAGGCCTCGGAGGCCAGCGGGAGGACACATGTGGTGTACCGCAGGGCTGTGAGCCCGCACGAATGGGCAGAGCTGCACGGGGACCTGCACAATGAAGGTAGGCTGTGAGTGCAGGGCCATGCTGGCTGCACCCTGGGTGCTTTTAGGGAGGCTTGGGCGCCTCAGGCTTCTCTGGAAGAAGGGGCCATGGTAGACCCCTCCCACTCACAGAGAAATCCAGAGGGCTTTAGGACTGGTCTTGATGCCAGAGGGGCTATGGAGACGCCAGAACTGTGGTCTGGAGATTCCAGAGGTCTCTGCACGGCTGTGCATTTGTCCCATGCCCCATCCCTTTCCCCTCCCCTCCCCCCCCCCCCTCCCCTCCCCTCCCTTTCTCCTCCCTCCCAGTCCACTCCTCTCCCCTCCTTCCCTCCCCCTCCCTCCCCTTACAATTTCCCTTTCCCTTCCCCTCTCCCTTTCCATCCCCTCCCCTCCCCTTCCTTTAACCTCTCCTCCCTTCCCATTCCACTCATCTCCCTCCCTTCCTCTTCCCCTCCCTTCCTCCCCTCCCTCCCTTTCCCCTTCCGCTTCCCAACCTTCCCAAAATCCTCAGAGAAGGGTGCCCCAGTTGCCCAGCACAGGAGCCTGTCACGGGGCTATTCAGGATTGGTGTGGCCTTCGGAAGCAGAGGGTGCCCTGTTGCTGGCCCTCAGGCCAACCTCAAGGCCTCTTAGCTTGACCCTGAGCCTGTGGGACTCCTGGTTGCATCCCTCTCAGGGTCGCCTCTGTAGGGCACAGGAAAGCACGCAGGAGTGCTGGGAGCCAGCTGCCCTCTCAGGGACGCTCCCGAACTCTTGAGGTCACTGTTCCCTTCCTCAGCCCATGGCCTGCACCTCCCGCCTGAACGCAAACCGAGGGCTGTTGGTCACGGAGGCCGGCCGGGCTTCCGGCTCTTCTCCAGAGACTGTTGCTGTCTGACACGGACGGCTGGCCTCAGGGCAGCCTGCCTGATGGGTTAGGGCTGCTGCTGCTGCGGTTCATGTTTTACATTGAGATCAAAATTCATCCTTTAAATCATTTTAACATTTGCAATTCTGGCATTCCACACACTGCCCCCTCCCTCAACTGGATTTGCAATGTTGCACAATTGTCACTAATTCCAGAACACTTCATTTCTCCCATTAAAAGAAAGAATTCATTGATGGATTGGAGAGATAGGAAAGGGGTTAAGACACTTGTCTTAACCTGATTCCTGGTTCCATCCCTTGCACCACATATGAATCCTGCCAGGAGTGATCCCTGGGTAGTGCGGGGTGTGACCCACCCTCCCCTCCCCCTGTCACTCCTGGCAGCTCAGAGTTTTCCCTCCAGTGATCTCCCTTATCTCACAAATGGACCCAATGCTGCTTTGGACAGGTTTCATTCGCTTAACATGCCCAAGCCTGTGCCTGTGTGCCCCCACCCCACCTGTGGGCAGCGGACCAGCCCGTCACACGGCCTTTAGTGCAGCCCTGGGCATCTTGATGGACCTTTGATTGGTCCCATTCCTTGGCTCTGACCCTTGGTACACGTCTTCCTGTGTGTTTTCAGTGCCCTCCGCACATGCCTTGTGCAGTTCTGGCCCACTGGCTCTTTGTTATACTTTTTGGGGAAGGAACTGTCAACCTGAGTTCAAAGCAGCCGAGCATTTCAGTTCTTCTGAGGCCCCTTGGGTGCTCCCTGAAAGCCTGCCAGTGGCCACTGCCTGCTGTCCCTCACATGTCCTGAAGGTGAGGATATAGAGAAGAGGAAGCCTGATGGCCCTTCGGGGTCTGATGCCAGCAGCCTGTCCCCAGTCACCTTGTTGTTTCCACAAAAGGGTCTGGATGGGCCCGCTGGGTGTGATAAGAGGGAGTGGCCAGCATGGGCTTCCCTTCTGGGCTCTGGGGTCCTGGATACATCCAGGGAGCTTCTGGGACCTTCTCTCGCTGATTGTGGCTGCTGGGGGCTCTGGTGCTGGGACCCTTGTGTCATGTGACAGCCTCACTGTGTGGGGACAGACGGGGCCTAGTGATCAGTTCTGCTCTACTCCCAGCCACCCCTGGGAGCAAGGTGCCCGATGTTTCTCCAATCTGGCATTCATTTTGCATTAGAGCGCTGCTCACCAGGAGGAAAGAATCACAGCACCGAGCCCCGTGGGTCTCAATTTCTTGTCTTAAAGTGCCTGTGTCCATGGAGGCTTAGAGGCAGCCTTGCTGGGTACCCATTGATTCAGTCTCGGGTTCCCCAAGCTGTGAAGCATGTCATGAAGACTTTGCATGTGCAGCTGCTTGTGTGGGAGGCCCCACTAGAGCTGGTTATCTCCTGCTCCCCAGCTTGGGGGCCTCCAGGAGCTGCCCCCGCTCCTTGTCCCCAACCTGGGCTTTCACGGACGGGCCTCCTGTAGTCAGTGCTCGGTAGATCTCGGCTCATCCTCTTGCTTTTCTGTCGTGCCTCATGATGCAGGGCCTCAAGGGCTGAGGTCCCCCTTCATGGGATAAACGCGGGGCCCTGCCCACAGCTATGCCCTCTGACACATGCAGGAACTGACGTGGTGGCCCTTTGCTTCCTCAGCTGCCGGCCTGCCCTGGGAGGTGCTGTCTTATCACAGGGCAGATGTCCCGGTTCTTTCAAGTCTGTGGTGCAGATAGCAAGATGTGGTAGAGAGGATAGGGCAGGAAGCCTGAATGTTGGAGTGCGGGGCCGTCTACAGAGACGGTAGCTTCCCTCCAGGGCCATCCTCAAGCATCCTCAGACCTCTAGGTGACCTGGTCATCCTGCTTTCCCTCCACGCAAAGGTTTCAACCCGTGGTCTGCAACGGTTTTACATCTGCAATGGGAGAAATATTTTGTGGACTGCTAAGGAAGAAATAAAACTCATTGTTCACACTAATTTGTGTGTGTGTGTGTTAAAAGACCTCGCAGAGTAAACTAAGAGCATCACCCAGGTGTGCCGTGCTAGGCAGCAGCAGCGTTCACAGACCAGTGGGAAATTTCTGTGGACAGCACCAGTCTGTGGCCTACCCGTGAGTGCTTAAAGCGTGGCTGATCTGCGTGGCTCTGTGGATGGTGATGTTTCCCTGATAGCCTTGATTCAGAGAGGCCTGGGAAGCTGCTATGAGCCTCAGTCTGTTTGTCTGTAGAATGGGGGTGATCAGCAGAGTTACTCCTTTTGGGTAAATAACAATTTGCTGTGACAGAGCTGCCTTATTCATTTATTTGCTACCCGTGGTTATTTTTATGCTTCTGTAGCTGGGTTGGATAGGCAAGGCTGGGCTTAGGACTCACAAAACCTAAAATATTTGCTTTCTGCCCTTTCCAGGAAAAAAAAAAATCCGACACTGCATGGATTACACAATGCAAGTAAACAGACGCCAGTTACATAAATATTTTGCTTTCTGTCAGACTCCCAGAGCTGTGGGGTGAACTTTGGGGTTGGGCCAGAGATTGGGAGGGACTTGGGTTCATGGGGCTAATTCCAGTGGTCCCACTGCACCCCTCATATGCCACCCTTACACTACAATGTTTTCCTTTTTTTTTTGTTTGTTTGGGGGCCCACACCAGCAGTGCTGAGAGCTCAGGAGCCTGTATGTGGTGCTGGGGATTGAATCTGAGTGTGCCGCATGCCAGGCAAGCACCCTGCCTCTATTGCTCTGGCTCTTGTTTTCCTTTATGAACCTGCCCCACCACCGTTGATGCTTCCAGGAGCTTAGTGGGGCAAGAGATCAAGGGTTTTCACCCCCCATGTGGGGCGGATGTCACCACATGTCATATACTGTGATGTGTGTGGGGACAGCTATCACCACATGTAATGCACCATGATGTGTGGGGGGCCGGATGTTATCATATGTCCTACACCCATGATGTGTGTGAGGCCAGATGTCACCACATGTCATACACTGTGATGTGTGTGGGGACAGATATCACCACATGTAATATACCATGATGTGTGGGGCCGGATGTTATCACATGTAATACACCATGGTGTGTGTGGGGATGGATGTCACCACATGTAATACGCCATGATGTGTGGGGGGCCGGATGTTATCACATGTAATACACCATGATGTGTGTGGGGATGGATGTCACCACATGTAATACACCATGATGTGTGGGGGGCTGGATGTTATCACATGTCCTACACACATGATATGTGTGGGGCTGGATATCACCACATGTAATATACTATTATGTGTGTAGGGCCGGATGTCACCACATGTCATACACCGTGATGTGTGTGGGGTCGGATATCACCACATGTAATACATCTGCATGTGTGTGGGGCAGGTGTTACCACGTCATACACCATGATACATGTGGGGCCTGATATCACCACATGTAATATACCGCTATGTGTGTAGGGCTGGATGTCACCACATGTCATATACCACGATGTGTGTGGGGTCGGATATCACCACGTGTAATACATCTGTGATGTGTGGGGTGGGTGTCACCATGTTATACACCATGATACGTGTGGGGCGGATCCATCACATGTCAGACCCCATGATGCATGTGGAAACAGAGCTCGGCGATAGCTGCGTGCTGAGGAACTGCCACAGGACTTCCTGCCCTGCACCCTTGGCTTCCATGCTGCTCCTGCCTGGAGCCCTAGTCCTGCCCTGGGGCCTGGTGCTGGCTGGTGCCCACGAATCACTAGCTGGCAGGAAGGAACCGTGTCCCCTGCTACCGCGGCCTTTGGAGGCAGCAAGAGGGCTGCTGCTTGGGCTGTGGGGCAGCTGAGTGGGCCATGTCGGGCTTCTGTGGGTCTGACTGTCATCTCTTCCTGTCCTGCTTCCAGCCTTCGGCCTGGGCGATCTCCCCAACCTGCTGGGCCTGGTGGGGCGCAGGTGGGCGACGTGGAGGCGGAGGAGGCGGCACGCCAGGCCGGGCAGCTACAGCATCGAGGTGCTGCTGGTGGTGGGCGACTTCGGTGGTGCGTTTCCACGGCAGGGAGCACGTGCAGAACTACGTCCTCACCCTCATGGGCATTGTGAGTGCGCGGGGACAGGGCCTGGGGCTCCGGTGCGGGATGACTGAGGCTAAGTCTCTTGGGGTTTGTGTTTTCTGCCTGAACCTGGGGGGAGGGCAGCAGCGTGCTCCTGAATTGTGGGGGACAGCCTGGGTGCTGAAGAGGGCCTGACATTTGTGCCAGGCTGAGACCTAATCTCTGTTGGACACATCTATGCAGATGTATCTGAGGGTCATTAGGACCAGAGCCCTCCGGACAGGGGGTCATGGGCTTGGCTGGATCAGGTATAGCTGGGACCTGCTTTGCCGTGGAATTGGAGGACATTTCTGAGACTCTTCACGAGGAGAAAATGCCCATTCTCAGGCTGGGAGTTTTGTTTTGTTTTGCAGTTATCTCTAGCAGTGCACAGGGCTTACTCCTGGCTCTGCACTCCTGGCAGTGCTCAGGGTCCATATGGGGTGTCAGGGACTGAACTCGGGTTGGCAAACACCTACCTGCTGTATTGTTGCTCTGGCTCATCAGACTATGAGATGCCCTCCCCTACCCCCACTTTATTTACACACCATGATTTACAGAGTTGTTCCCGATGATCTGTTACTCATATTCCAACCCCTCCTCCATTGTCTTTGGGGCCTCTTGGAGGAAGAAGCCAGGGTGGGGTTCTAGTGAGCACCTTCCCCACCCTGCCAAGAGATAGGTTCCAACATAGATGCAGTTGGGACAGGTGGGCTATTCTCAGCAGTGGAAAACTGTACATGAAGGATTCAAGTAACAAAGCGTTTCTCTGTGATGGGTCATGCCGCCCAACCTGGCTTAATGATAAAATGCCTCTGTTGAGCTCAGGAGCTCGCTGTCTCTGAGCTGAACCTTTCGAGGTAGAGGAAATGCTGATTAAGAGCATACGGTTTTATTTAGATGCTGTTTGGTTTTTGCTGCTGGGCTTGGCTGGTAGCTTCAATAGTAGCAGCAGGGGCCGGAATGTGGTGGCAGGACTGGGCCTCTCCTCAGACCCCCAGGGCAGGTCTCTCTGCTTCACGGCTGACCCAGACCTCTGCAAATTCATCGCTTCTGTGCCTGGGGTTATTCTATACTCTAAGAAATGAAAAACGGGTGTATGGTAATGGTCTTAATCTGCTCATTGCACAACGAGAAGCCAGGCAGATAGGATAGCCCACGCGGCAGGGAGCCCCAAGAAGAAGCAGGGAGGTTTGAAATGAAAGTGAGGTACATTTGCAGGGGAAGCTGCATTTACCTGTCTGAGACAGGAATCGGGCATTGTTGTCAGAATATACAATGTTTTGCTGCATTGGACTTAGGTAAAACTTAAAGTGTGTCATGGATAAAGCACAGATCCCATTGAAGTACACTTTTTGGGGGTGAGGATGGGGGGTGGAGACCAGGGTCACATCTGGCAGTGTTCAGAGCTGACTGCTGGCTCAGCACTCAGGGATTACTCCTGGCGGGGCTTGGGGGACCCTGTGTGGTGCTGGGGACCAATGTGGGTTTGGTTGTGTGCAAAGCAAGTGCCCTCCCGCTCGACCCTCTCTCCATTTTTGTTCTCTGACTTTGCAGCCTGACCTGGGTCTCAAGCAGCAAGCTCCATTCATGGGTGGCCGGGAGCTTGGCGACTCCTGTGGCTCGAGGGCTTCACGCAGGGCACACCTTTGGCTCTGGCTGAGACACTGCCCAGTAGCTATGTGGTGGAATCCCCGTCCCCCACACCCTGGCTTTCTGAGAGCTGCCTTTGCTGGACACAGAGCAGATCCAGAGAAGCCAAGGGCCTCCAGTGGTTGGAAGTGGTCTTCTGTGGACAAATACAGATTCCTTTCTTGGGCCAGAGGCCTCCGTTCTTTAGTGGTTTAATCACAGATCCCCCACAGTAGTGGTTTAATCACAGATCCCCAGGCTGGTTGTGTTGAATCACTTGATTATCATTTGATTAGCACTGCTTCGACCTTGGGTCCTTTAGCTGCCATTGTTCAAGAGTGCTGAGCCAGGCGCTGTGCTACCTCTGGGGGCCTCCATGTCCCAGGCTGGAGGGTGTGAAGGGTGAGAAGGGTGAGTGTGTGAGGGCTTTTGTGGTGGAGAGTTACAGAGACACACACTGGTGTAAAGGGATGAACTGGAGGGAACTGCCAACCGCACCCACAGAATTGGTATAAGAGCAGGGGTCTAGGGCAGCACAGCAGCCACAGGGACAGGCACTGGGACAGCGTCTCCTTCTCTGCCCGGCCTGTGCAGGAACCGAGTTGGGGGACGGGGCCGACTTCTGTTCCCTTAGAGAGGCAGAGGGAATGAACCCTGTAATCCATTGGAGAATGGGCCTGCGTGGGTCAGGTGGCCTACCTGAACTCACTGACCTCTGTGCACACGCTGACCTTTCTCCTGACCTTCCTGCATGTGCATGTACTGACCTTCCTGCATGTGCTGACGGTGAGGTCAGGCTGGACCCACTGTGCAGAGCACCTTTGTGCGGTGAGGTAGGCAGGTTGCTCCTAGGATGCAGGCAGACAAAAGAGCTTCTGGGGCAGCCATGGGGGCTCAGAGGTGCAAAAGGGTTTGTCTCCTCATTTAAATATCCCAGAAACAGGGGCTGGAGTGATAGCCCAGCGGGTAGGGCGTTTGCCTTGCACGCGCCGGCCTGGGTCGGCCCGATTTGATCCCCGGCATCCCATATAGTCCCCCGAGCACCGCCGGGAGTAATTCCTGAGTGCAGAGCCAGGAGTAGCCCCTGAGCATAGCCTGGTGTTACCCAAAAAAGCCAAAAAAAAAAAAAAAAATCCCAGAAACAGTTGCAAATGACTGTAGAAGTCTCTAGAATCTTTTTGTTTCTTCTTTGGGTCACTACCTGCAATGCTCAGGGGTTATTCCTGGCGGTGTTCAGGGGACCATATGGGATGCTGGGGACGGATATTTTTCTTTTGCTTTTTTGGGTCACACTGGAAATGCTAAGGAGTTGCTCGTGGCTCTGCAGTCAGGGCATTACTCCTGGCGGTGCTCGGGGGACCATATGGGATGCTGGGGATCGAACTGAGGTCGGCACGCAAGGCAAACGCTCCACCTGCTGTACTATTGCTCTGGCCCCTCTAGAATCATTTTGAGCAACCCTGGGTGATGGGGCCTTTACACATATAACTTTTCTACTCTACTTTCCTAGAAACCCAATGTGAATCTCAGCGCTCCCAATCTTGATCTAGAAACTGGGGCTTTTGATCATTTGGCTGCACCCAGTGGTGCTTTGGGTCAGTGCTGGAAATTGGGGTGCAGAGTGCGGTGGTCAGGTATTGGATAACAGGCCTAGCTAACTTGGGAGCTTTGCTGTTTAATCCACTATTCATTTACAGTTTAACCTAATTACATGTTCTTAAGCCAGTGTTCATGCTAATGAGAGCTCTCTTCTGTCTAAACACTGGTGGAGGGTGTGGCAGTTACAAGAGTCATTTTGACTGTGAATCAGTAACTTCTGAAACATTACTATAGTCTTTACTGTGATTTCAATGTTATCTAGATTGGGCACAGTTCCTCTTTATACCCACTGGTCCCAGAGTGGGACAGTTAGAATTACCAAGAGACTACTACCCTGGCTACGTTGAGACTATTATTTAAGATTAAGGAAGGTTCATGTTAGTTTTCCCTCAAGTGAAAAGTATTATCCTTTTAGTAAATTGAGGACAAGACACTCAGAATCACCTTGGTGCAGAATAGAAAATAGATGGACCTTGTGGGTACCATCTAGATTACATGAAACTCATGAAATTATGGGGTGTTTCTCCTCATGAATACATATCCATTGAGATGTATTTCTTTATATTAACTCCCAGTCTCTCCAGTGTTTTGACAAAAGAGATAATCTCAGAGAAAGGAACCCTGGCATAATCATTTGTTTAGACCTGAAACAAGTGTGGTACCACCCTACTTCTACACCTAGAAGCTGATTTGCTCATCTTTGTTCACACAACCCTCCCTGAAGATTAGGATTACTTTTGGATATATTAGGGGACTGACTTGAGGTACAAGGATCTGCTTTGCTGGGAGACTTGGTCCTCTGCATGGTCTAAGTTCTGACCAAGAGCTAGAGGTCTGGGGAAACCCATTATTTTGGATTGTAACTATGGAGCTTGTTTTAGTAAAAGCCTTTTAGAACTGCACTGGACTCCTGAGTTTTCATCCATTCCCTGCTGGCTTCAGAGGTAGAAGGGAACTCATTTTCTGACATCGTTGGGGACCCCAGCGGCTCCCCGATAGTCAGGAGTCTGTCACGAGTCAGTAACAGACTGACCTCTGAGTGGTCAGCAGCAGGTTGGGAACTGAGGATCGCCCTGTGGGCATCACTGTATCACTGTATCACTGTCTTCCCGTGTATCATTGATTTGCTCGAGTGGGCACCAGTAACATCTCAATACGTCCTGTCACATGCGAGATAGCCCAAGGCCATCATCCCGCTCCAGGAACATAAAGAGCCTCAAACCATTCCATCAGGTCATGGGAATGAGGTCTATAATTGTTACTGGTATTTGGCATGTCAAATATAACACGGGTATCTTGCCAGGCTCTGCCGTGCTGGTGGGATACTCTAGTAGTCACCTCAAAACTCGAGCAATTACTGATGAACTGTGCAGCCACTTTGCGGGCCATGCTGTGATCAGCTCTTCTGCTGGATGGAGTTCTGAGGAGAAGGGAGTCCAGATGTGGAAAATGGTGGCCCTCATGGTGTGGGGGTTCCTCTGGCTTCTTGTGAAGCTCTGCTGGGGTGGTGGGCCAGGGCTAGAACCCACCATCCTTCCTGGATGCCTCATGATCAACTGGGCACAGGGAGAGCAAGTAGCAGCTCTGCCCCTTGTGTGTGAGTCTCTGGATTGGCATACCAGGGCTGGACTTGAAATAGACTGCTGCAGGGTTCATAGACTCATGCCCTGTGGGCATGAGAGTAAAAAAGCCTCTCCCAGAGCCTGTGCACACGGGTGTGTAGCTGCACGCCTGAGGGGCTCTGTGACTACCCGAGGTGTGCAGGAGAAAACAACTTTTCTTTGTTCTCTTTGTTCAGCTCCCAGGAACCACCGAGGGGAATAGCTGAGCAGGAATGGAGTGTTTCAGCCTGTGTGGGTGACTGTGTGTGCCTGTGTGTACCTGTGTGTACATGCCTGTGTGTGTGTGCGTGAGTGCATGCCTGTGTGTGTACCTGTGTGTGCCTGGTATGGGCCTGGGTGGGTGCTTCGTATCTCAGTATGAGAAGATGGGGATCCAGGCTTAGCCGAGGAAAGGGGAGAGAACAGGTTCTTATGGGAAGGGCAAAGAGGTTTCTTTAGGGAGAGACAAATGGACTCTTAGGAAAACAAAATGGAGATCAGAAAGTTTTTGATAATACGTGTTTATGCTGAAGCGCATGATCTTTCTTTTGTTTTCAATCCATGAAGTCCCCCTGGAGAGGGCAGCAGTAGCAGCCTCAACTCCTGATGTTGCTGCCAGATAAGGGAAACTCCAAGAATACTTCTTCCTGCATCTGTTGAATCTCAGATGTCTCAAATGTAAAACAAGCTGTTATTCTGAGTGGGTCCCCGCACTGACCAGCATGTCCGAAACAGCTTCAGGAAATGTGTGTGTGTGTGTGTGTGTGTGTGTGTGTGTGTGTGTGTGTGTGTGTGTGTGTCCACGCCTGACTACTCACCCACAAGAAACCCATATATTTGTGTGTGCATTTGGTCAGACCCCTCCCCGCACCAGAGCTTGACTGGTCTATATTCATCTGGGCCCCGTTCACATGGCTTATGAGAGGGTCAGCTCAAGTCACTTGGGGCCTGAGGCGAAAGGGATGCTCTGTGGGGCTGTAGAAAAGGTGACCCTACCTCTGGCAGTGAGGGTAAGGAGGTGACGGGAAGGCCGTTTGGAACTTGTTCCCCAACAGAATTTGGGGTGTCCTATGTAAGCAGATGAGGTCTTTTGATGCCTTATCTGCTGAGGTATTTCTTTGGAAAGTGAACTTTTCTCTTTGTTTTGGGGCCACACCTGTCAATGCTCAGGTGCTATTCCTGGCTCTGCACTCAGGAATCACTCCTGGCAGTGCTTGGGAGACCTTATGGGATCCTGCGGATCGAACCTGGGTGAGCTGCATGCAGGCCAAATTCCTTCCCTGCTGCGTTGTGGCTCTGGCCCCACAGAAAGTGAACTTTTGAGATTTTCTATCAGAAAGACTTGCCTACATGGAACTGCAGCGTTCAGAGCGCCCAGTGGGCTCTTGGGTATGTAGCCGGGAGAGGTCACATGGCTGGTGGCGGGAAGTAGGTGGGCTGTTATACAAAGTTTTAGAGGTTCATCATGCAGATTCGTTCTTCCCTGAGGTCCCGCTCCAGGTCTGTGGAACTTTATTCTGGGAAGAGGGTGAGCTCGTGACTTCTTCCAGCTCTCAGGGCCAAATGAGCACGTTCTGCCCCTTGCCTTCTGACCCTGTCTGTCCTTCCTGAAGTCTGTGCTGTGAGCCTGCCTTGGCAACACTAATTTCATGCCTTGCTTCCACTTTCCTTCTCCTGTAGGCTGCCAGAAAGTAGGTGAGGAGAGACCCCATCTTCCGGGGCTCTGGGTGCAGCTGCTTCTCCTTCCTGCTGCGTTACTCTTGTGAATAGGTGTTGGCATACAGGAGGGGGACGGCTGTGCTCAAGATTCTTGGGGACAGGATTGTTCTCTGGAGGAACAAGGCTCAGCATGGAGACCAGCTGCATCAACACATTGGTGCTGTTGTAGTGTTAATTAAACCACAGCAAAGTGTGAATCGCTGGGAGTCCTGGTGGGAGTCACTGTTAATGAGGGGCGGCCTTCTGAGCACTTCTGGGGAGCAGTGTTCCAATAAATAACAAAGAAGCTGTTGCCTTGCAAGCCTGTGGGTGTCACGGGAGAAAGCCTGACTCCTGGCTGGAGCTGGAGCAGCCATGCAGACGAGTGAGTCCAGGACCAGCGGCTGGGCTGGCTCTTTGTGCCAGAGCTCTTAATATGATGTGTAAAGCATGGACCTACCTGGGGACTGTGAAGTCCCACAGGGATGTCTTGGAGCATCTTGTTTGTCCACCCGAGGCCATTTCTGATCCTAGTTTTTGGATCTGGATGGCCTAGTGGGGGGGGGAGGGGGAGAGACAGAGACAGAGACAGAGAGAGAGAGAAAGAGAGATAGAGAGAGAGAGGGAGAGAGAGAAAGAAAGAAAGATAGATAGATAGATAGAGAGATAGAGATAGAGAGAGAGAGAGAGAGAGAGAGAGAGAGAGAGAGAGAGAGAGAGAGACTGATACTTGATGCCCCAGAGGTGTCGGGTGAGGCTGCCAGTGAGTCACGTGTATTCAGGGCATTTACTATCTCAGGGATGGGTTGTGACTTTCCCAGGCCTTTCCTACTGGGGCTGTGAACTTACTCCAGAGTGACTTACCCTCCCTGCTCAGTGTCCTCCTGATTTCCACTGCTTTTAGGATCCTCAGAGACCCCGCCCCAAAAACCAACCTCTTATAGAGTGTGCTGCTACTGGCTCTCCCCTAGGGGACGTTGCACGTGAGTCTGCCCTGGAGGCCATTGCACCTGGGACTCCCATGGAGGGTGCTGCACTTGGGTCTCCCATAGGGAGCCCTGCGGAGGCTAGAGACTGTTCTCAAGCCCAGTTCTTCCTACCTGGTGGCTGGCTCCTCACTGGACAGTTGACAGCTGGAGCCTGGATGCGCTAAAGCTCAAGGGTCAGTGCAGCTTTGGTAACTGCAGCCTGGCTCATCCTGACTAGCAGGAAAATGGCTTCTGGGTACAGGAGCATCTTCTGCTGCCTCTCCCTTCAGGAGTCTCACACACATTTGGCGGGGGTGCAGGATGGTTACTCTGTTCCTGAGAGCTGGGACCCATGAACCCAGGCTGAACTCCTCATGGTGTCTCTGAGGGCTCTGCCCGTACCTCACCATTATGCCCATGTGCTGAGTTGGCATGAGATGTCCACATGCCAGGCCTAAGAGACCAGGCATGAGACCTGGTATTTTGAACCGGAACAGAGCGGGGCCTGAAACAGGGTAATGTGGCGGGAGCCCAGCCCTACCCTCAGCGCAGAGAAGCAGCTGTATGTAAGAACAATCACGTCCTCTAAGAACACACTCTGACCTTGGAGGGAAGAAACTTGCCTTTACTGGGCCAACCCCTCTCGACCCGACACGTCACGAGGTCTCCTGAGCTCCTCCAGGAGTGAGCCCTTAGTGCAGAGCCAGGAATAAGATCTGAGCACCTCTGGGTCTGTCCCAACACTCAAATAAAATAATAAAAAAAAATCGACACAAAATCCCTTACTTTTAACTTAGTCCTATACTAAGTTCCTCCCCTAAAGGGGTGCTCCGTTCCTTTCTCCTCTACTTTCCAATAAACTTTTCTGCTGTCCAAAAAAAAAAAAAAAATCATGCCTGTTTTTCCATGCAGGTGGACGAGATTTACCACGATGAGTCTCTGGGAGCCCACATCAACATTGCCCTGGTCCGCCTGATCATGGTGGGCTACCGACAGGTAAATCCTGGCCAGCCAGCTGGTTCGGGTCTTCCTGATCATGGTGGGCTACCGATAGGTAACCCCCTGGTCCTGCCGGCTGGCTTTGGGGACAGAAGGGAGGGGCAGGACACAGTTTCAGATTGGCTCCCCCGGCTGGAATCTAGGAAACATTTTGTTGCCAGAATTTTCTCCTGAGACTGTGAAAATTGATGTTTTAGTGGCTGAGGCATTTGGTGTTAATCACTGGGATTTAGGGGTTCCCTCCAGTCTGATAAAACCACCATTTTGGTTTATCAGACTGAGGAGACAGTGGGGCAGAGGGGTTAGAAGGGTGGCCACGAGACCAGACCCCTGTGGCTGGATCCTGGGGTGATCATCTCTGCAGTCACACACCGGTCACTTCTCTCTCCCTAGGGGGGTTCCACTGCATCTTCCTCTGGGCCTAGTGAGGGGATGAAAGAAATAACCCAGTGGCCATCAGTGGAGAGGAAGCCCAGAGAACAGGGGCCCAGGTTGCTGAGGGTGGAGCCATCCCTATGGTGGCAGGACCATGTCCCTGTGCCACACAGCCAGAGTGGGTGGGCATGGCACCCTATGGACAGGCCCTGCTCTCCCGTGGGCCTCATGCCTTCCCTGTGGTGAGAGAGGAGCCCCGCGTGCGCCTGCTGCTATCTGGGGGCTGCGACTGACTGACTTGTGCCCTCGGCCCTGGCCCTCCCACAGTCCCTGAGCCTGATCGAGCGTGGGAACCCCTCCCGCAGCCTGGAGCAGGTGTGTCGTTGGGCACACTCCCAGCAGCGCCAGGACCCCGGTCACGCCGAGCACCACGACCATGTGGTGTTCCTCACGCGGCAGAACTTTGGACCCTCAGGTAGGCAGGGATGGGGTAGGATGGAGTGCCTGCAGCTGCAGGGAGAGGCTGAGGGTTGGGGCCGGGCTCGCTCTGGGTCATTCTCCGAGGTTTGGCGTTTCCCGACAGCACAGAGAACAGCTGGACTCTGGAGATAAGTCGTGGCCCACAGGTGGGAGTGTTGTGATGGTTTCTTGGGGACCAGGGCCGAAAAAGGGTCCCGACTCCCTCCTGCTGTCTTGGCTGGGCCCATCGTGGGTGACTGTGGCTGGATCTGGGCCCCGGGCTGACTGGGCCCATCATGGGTGACTGTGGCCAGGTCTGGGCCCCGGGCTGACTGGGTCCACAGTGCGTGGCTATGGCCAGGTCTGGGCTGACTGTCCAGAGCCCCGGATGGGCTTTAGATGTCCTGTGTGCATCATGCCTCTGTGCCCCCTGGTGGCTGCTGCATGTGGACCCGGAAAGGGTCTGTTTTGGCGCCACACTGCTCCAGCCCTGATGTAAGCGCCCTGATGTGTCTGTCCTGTTCCTCTTGCTGGGCAGTGGGGAAATAGTCACATTTTCCGCCTTCTGTGCCAGGGCTCAGGGGACAACGGCAGCATGAAGTATCCATGACAGGGAGTGGCTGCAAACAGAGAGAGTTTGGATCACTCCTGGTTTTCCTCTGGGGAGACTGAGGCACAGAGTGGTGACTCAGCAGAGAGAGAGGCAGACCCGGTCAGACTCAGGCTCCAAAGCAAGGCCTCGAGTGGTCACAGATTTGGGGCAGAACAAAGAGATTACCAGAGGGGGCTCGCAGGTTTGCACACAGGGATGGACACATCAGATCACGCAGGCACACAGACACACATGCAGACACACGCTTACAGACACACACAGGCACACACAGACACACATACAGACACACACAGACACATGCGTACAGACACACAGGCACATGCACAGACACACATGTAGAGACACATGTGCACACACGGACACACATACAGACACACATGTATAGATACAGACCCACAGATACACACAGGCACACATATGGGTATAATCAGAGGCACAGGCTCAACAGATATACATGCAAGCTAATGGGTGAGACACATACATAGATGCATGTGTGTAAACAACTCTGCATGCTCAGACACACGGACACACACTCAGGCCCCCTCGTGCCCTCTTGGCGTCCTCCTGGGCCATCCCGAGCACTGATGCATTGTCTGGGCAGGGCTTTGCTCAGCCATTGAGGCCCCCTCAGGGCCAGCCCTGTCGCCCCGCCACCCACCAGTGGGCCCCTGGATCAGTTTTTTTTTTTTTTTGTCTTGTTTTGTTTTTTGCTATGCCTGTTGGATCTCAAGGCTTATTCTTCACTCCGTGCTCAGGGATTACTCCTGGTGGGACTCAGGGGACCATATGGGATCCTGGATACTGAAACCAGGTTGGCCAGGTGCAAGGCAAGTGCCCTACCTGCTGTTCTGTTACTCTGGCTCAGGAAAGCCTGTCAGTCTTGTTCGTGGGCCAATCGGAACTCAGGCCTGGCACATGGGAATGTCTTAGGGAACACAGACCTGCAGGGCCTCCCAAGGCCCCCTGGGCTGCTCCCGCCTCTGGAGCCTGCTGGGTCCGTCAGCTCCCCCCTGTTTGCACACAGTCCTCTCCCCCATCCCACAGTCGGCTCATCCAGGCCCAGTTTCATTTCCCATTAGCTGCCTATCCCTACGCCCCTTCAGCCGAGCACCTGCTCTTCCTCCGGGTCACCCTGCACCCCTCTCTGTGCCTGCAGACCCCCCACTGACACCTGCTCTCCTGGCCCCCACTCAGGGCTGCTGTGTCCCCCCAGCCCCTGGAGACCTGGCAGGAGAGTTACGCAAGTGCTGAGTGGCCCCGACTGCAGCCCGTGTGGTAGGGGAGGACCGTCCTCCCTCCAGGGCTCTGGAGAGCAGTGGAATGTGCTGCTGTGGCCAGCAGGGACAGACCTCCTGTGACTGCTTTCTCTGCCCTCTGTCCTCCCCACCAGGGTATGCGCCTGTCACGGGCATGTGCCACCCTCTGAGAAGCTGTGCCCTCAACCACGATGACGGCTTCTCCTCGGCCTTCGTGGTGGCCCACGAGACTGGTCATGTGTGAGTGTGCTGGGCCCGAGCCCCAGGGGTTCTGTGATGTGGGGGTGTGCCCAGATGGGCCTCTGGTGTCCAGGGAGGCCCAGCCCCGAGGGGTGGAAGACTGGACAGCTGGGGCCAGGGGAGTGCGGACAGCTGGGACAGGGGAGTAAACTGTCCCGGAAACTTTGGAATGTGTGTGGGGTTGGAGGAGGAGGGGGCATTTGGGAGTAAAACAGCAGGAGCAGGGCCAGAGCACAGCAGGGAGGGTAGGGAGGGCACTCGGCTGACCAAGGTTTAATCCCCAGCATCCCATATGGTCCCCTGAGCACCACCAGGAGAGATTCCTGAGTGTAGAGCCAGGAGTAACCTGAACATTGCTGGGTATGACCCAAAAAGCAAAAACAAAGCAAAACAAAACAAAAACCCCAAATAAGTGAGTTTATGGGGGGACCACAGCTGGGTGTCTGCTCCCATAGGGCAGCTAGAGGGGGAGGGGGAAGAGGTGGGGGAGAGGAGAGAGAGGGAGGGAGGGAGAGAGGTGAGAGAGCAAGGAGAGAGAGAGGGATAGAGGAGAGAGAAAGAAGGAGAGAGAGAGAGAGGGAGGGAGGGAGGGGAGAGTGGGGCCTTCACACTACATGGGGGGAAACAGATCCGAAGGTTGTAGCTGAGGCCCAGTGAGGTCAGGGTCCCCTCCTGCCCCTGGGATGGGCTCTCTGCTATGACTCGGGCTCCTGCCCACCCCCTCTTCCCTGCACCCTCCAGGCTTGGCATGGAGCATGATGGCCAGGGGAATGGCTGCCGGACGAGACCAGCCTGGGCAGCGTCATGGCGCCCTTGGTGCAGGCCGCCTTCCACCGCTTCCACTGGTCACGCTGCAGCAGGCTGGAGCTCAGCCGCTACCTCCGTAAGTCCGTCTCCTGCACCTCACCTCCAGGCTGGGGAGGTGACAGGGCGGCCATCAGCCCTCCCTTCCTCCCTCCCAGCACCACTGTCCTCTCTGGGACACACTTGGGGCCCGTGCCCTGCACACTGGGGACGAGTGTTTGGCCTGAGAACAGGGAGCAGGTGCAGACCAAGCTCACACGGCTGCTACCACCTCCTCCGTGTGGGGTCACTCTCCCCCTGCCTCCATGCGGTGAACCCCAGCTTGTCCCTGAGCAGCCCTTTATCTTGGCTGGGGTCTTCTATTGTGGGGAGATTGGCCCTCTGAGACTGGTTTCAAGTGGGGTATGTGCTCCGGAGCCCCTGAGACCCGGGGTGCTGATGGGGAACGAGGCCCCTGCCTGAATGGGGTGCAGGACTGGGGATGGGGGTGTAGGGAGTTCCTGCCTCTGCCCCTGCTCACCTCCCGTCTCCCCTGGCAGCTCCTATGACTGCCTCCTCGACGACCCCTTTGAGCCTGCCTGGCCACGGCCCCTGAGCTGCCTGGCACGGAGTACTCGATGGACCGAGCAGTGCCGCTTTGATTTTGGCTCTGGTTACCACACCTGCTCTGCGGTGAGTGTCCGGCCTGAGCTGTGCCCTGCCTCACTGAGGCCCAGGTCAGCGTGCCTTCCCGACGAGAGCAGGCTGGGGAGATGCCTGCAGGTAGGTATGCCTGTTGGGGTGATGTCAGGCCTGGTGGCTTCAACACATCTGCTCTGCCTGTCCCACACATGGGGGCTGAAGTGCTTCCTGGGACAGACCAGAATGGCGGGTCCTGGCAGAGCTGCGGGGTGAGGGGTTGGGGGGGCTGGGGGGAGGGCAGGGGACTTCCTGTGAGATGTCCAAGGGGCAGGCCTGGTGTCTGGCCTCTCGCCATACCGGAGCACATTTGTCACCTGCTGTTTAGGGCTTTGAAGGGACTGGGGGCCACAGAGGTAGTGCAGGGGTTAAGGCACTTGCCTTGCTCGTGTGGGCAAAACTGCCTGAGATTAACCCAGGCACCCCGTATGGACCCCAAAGCCCCACCAGGAGTGATCCCTGAGCACAGAGCCAGGAGTAGGCCCTGAGGTACAACTGCATGTGACCCCAAAACAAACGACAGAAGGTGGAGGACACTTATTGGGGCTGACTTTCCCACCCTAGTGGAATTCTCCTGTGGCACCTCAGAAGGAGCCTCAGTCCCACCAGGGCCACAAGCCCCTAATCCTGCCCAAGCTCTGCAGACGTGTGAGACACCGCGTGGGGCCTTCCACCACCACCCTGGCCGCACTAGACATGCTGTCACTGTGCTGCTGGGGAGACAGCCCGGGAGGGGGACGCCGGCTCTCAAGTGCTCTCAAGTGCTGTGAGCTGAGCGATTGCAGAAAAGCCACCCACAGCTCCCTAGGTGGCTGAAAACCGCGGATACCCCCTGCTGGGGACAGGGAGATGGAAGGAAAGAGGGGTCTCCTCTTTGTCTGATGCTGCTGGGCTGGGCTGGACTGGTCAGACCTACCAGTTCAGGGGCCCGGCCTGGAGCTGCCTCTCTAGTGCCCGGTGAGGGGAGGGGACGGAGGGAATGCAGATGGGTGCCCCTTCTTCCCAGGGCATCTCTGGACACCATGGCACGAGGATCACACAGGTAGTGGTGTATGCGTGTGCATGTGCATGTGTGTGTGCAGCGTGCATGTGAGAGTGCATATATGTGCATGTGTGAGAGTATATGTGCCTGCATGTGTGTGAATGTGAGAGTGTTTGTGGATGTGTGTGCAAGTGTGTGCGCACATGTGAATGTGAGTGTGTCAGTATGTGTGCATGTCTGAATGTGAGTGTATGTGTGCACATGTGTACATTTATGTGAATGTGTGTGTATTGATGTATGTGTGCATTGATGTGAGTGTGTGTGCTTGTATGTGAGTGTAAGCGTGTGTGTGCGTGTCTGAATGTGTGTGTGTGCACGTGTGTGTATGTGCGTGTGTTTGGGGGCTCCTGTTTTCCTCCTGGCAGGATCTGACCAGCACCACCCTACCCCCCTTCCTGCCAGCTGGCGCTCCCCACAGAGCACGCCCAGCCTGCTGACCCCGTCCCGCTTGCCCCCCAGTTCGGACCTTCGAGCCCTGTAAGCAGCTGTGGTGCAGCCACCCCGACAACCCATACTTCTGCAAGACCAAGAAGGGGCCCCCGCTGGATGGCACCGAGTGCGAACCAGGCAAGGTACCCGTGGGCGTGTGGCCCAGGGGAGCCCCATCTTCCCACCAGGGTGCATAAGCGTGGGCAGGTCTGGGTGGTACTGAAGGACAGGCAGGAGCCCTTAGCCAGAAGTGCCCACGACCCCTGGAGTCCCTTAGTGGTCTCCCGGTGCCCAGGAAACAGGGGTGCATCGCTCTCTTCCTCTCCTCCTTCCTGCATGGTCCCACCCCAGGGCCACAGATCCGGGCTTGTCCCCAGCACAGGTGCCAGGGCTCTTTCTCCCAGTTTGCAGACGAGGAGAGGGCACGGGCCACATGGGAGTGGGGGACACATGGGGGGGGTTGACCCCACATCCTGTCTCCTAGGCCTCAATGCCCCCTGTCCCTTGCTGACTCTCATCCTGCAGTGACCAGATGACAGCAGCCCCAAATCCGCTCCCTGTCATATTACTGGCCCCCTGCCCTCCTCTTTGTGAGATGACCTTGGGCCGATCTGGAACTTTTTGGGGGCTCTGCTGGCCCCAACCTTGGTGTCCTTCCTATTCCTGGTTGTTCTTAGTGATCGGGCCAATCACAGCAAGAACTTCGGAAGTGGGTGCTAGGCGGCCCGCCCTCTGCTGCCCATCACACCAGGCTCAGTCCACTCACTTCTGGAAAGGATCTGCCCCAGACCCCATGGCCTGCACACCTGACTGCTCTGACTGATCCAGAGATGGGTGTGCCCGCTCCTGGAATACCTCCAACTGCCCCACATGTCCAGTTCCATGGTACAACCAGGGGTTCTCAGTTTGCGGTGTTTAGTGGGAACCTTAAATGTCCTCACCTCTGGGTCAGAGAGGTATAGGGGTTAAGGCGCTGACCTTGCATGTGGCTGAACTCCATTCGATCCCTGGCACCCTGTGATTCCCCAGACACCATCAGGAGTGATTCTTCAATACATAATGGGTAGTAACCCCTAAGCACTACCAGGCCCTAACCACCTGCCTCCCTGCACCATTAGAAACAAAATCTCCTAGTAGAAGGGGTGACTGCAAATGGGTATGAGATGTCTGATGCCAGAACACTGGGGGCTGGGGATCGGGTTTATGAGATGAAGCCACGGGTCTGTGACGCAGCCTCAGTGATGTTCCTGCTTCTCAAGTCGGCCAGTTTGGGGTGGAACAGCGGAGGCATCTGGACTTTTTAAATGGTCTCCAGGTCATTTTAAATGTCCCTGAGGCTGAGAACCACTGAGTCATCTCTTAAGAAAGATCCAGACCTTGGCTGTACTTTCCCCCTCTTGTACTCAGGAAACAGGAAGAGGGTGAGCTTCACATGAATCCTGCATGGAGCCCAGCCTCCTACTCAGGCCTTTCAAGGTGCTGTTGCCTCTGGCCCCCAGAATAGCCCCCATTGAATAGATGCACACTGTCGGGAACGCCGCCGGGGTCCCCGACAGTGTCAGGACAGAGGTTCTCTTCTACCTCCGAGGGCGCCGGGAGAACAGATGAAAACTCACGAGTCCGGTGCAGTTCCAAAAAGGCTTTTAATAGTACAAAAGCTCTTCGACAGCACTCCAATATAATGAACAAACTCTAGCTCTGGTCCGAACTTAGACCATACAAGAGAGCCTAAGTCTCCCACCAAAGAGAGAGAGGATCTCACCCGAGCTGAGTCCTACCCAGAAGAAGGAGCAAAAGGCCAAAGAGCAAAAAGCCAAAAGCCAAAAGCCGCAAGGCTGAGGAGCCAAAAGCCGAAAGCTAAAAGGCCCAAAAGGCAAAAGTGAAGGGGCCTCAAGTCAGCCCCTTATATACGCCAAAGTAATCCAGCCGGGAGGGTCATGTCAACAAAGAACTCTAAACAGAGTGTAGTGCCACACCCTATTGCAGGTATAAACAAAGGTTATGCCAAGGTCTAGTCCTTTCTACCAAGATTATCTCTTATGTAAAACACTGGAGAGAGGGGCTGGTATAAAGAAATACATCTTAACTTCATGAGCTTCATGTAATCTAGATAGTACCCACAAGGTCCTTCTTATTATTATCTGCACCAGGGTGATTCTGAGTATCTTGTTCTCGTGTACTGAAAGGGTCACACTCACCTGCTTAGAGCAAACTAGTATGATCCTTCCTATAGTCTTCCTATAGTCTCAGCGTAGCCAGGGTGGTAGTCTCCTGGTAAATTCTAACTGTCCCACGTTGGGTGCAGTGGGTATAAAGAGGAGCTGTGTCCAATCTAGAAAACATAGAAGTCTTAGTAGATGTATAAGTCAGAAGTTTTTCAATCAAGGTGACTTCTGTAACTGCCACACCCTCTAGCAGTGTTTACATAGAAGAGTGATCTCATTAGAATGAACCTTGACTTAAATAGATTAAGCTGGGAGTGGGCAAAACAACAAAACTCCCAGAATAGCTAAACCTGTCCTCCAACACACACATTGGGGCTCAGCCAGTGGGAGTGAGGCCAGCACCCTTCATGGCTAGTCATGGCTGAGCTGGGCCTTGCGTCCCACACAGAGGTTTCTTCCCCCTCATGGGCCACCCTGGGGTGGTGTGAGAGGTTGTCTTCTCCCCGTGGCCTGCCTGATTTCTGTGCATGTCTGGGGGCTGTGTGTGCCCACATCACCTCCCACAGTGCTCACGTGGCCCTCGGGCAGGCAGAGGAGCCCCAGATCTATGCATTGGAGGCTGGTGCTCGGAAATGGGGAGAGGAGGGGAGCTGACTGTTCCGGGCCAGCCCCTGTCTGTGCTTAGTATCCATTTTTGTGGGTGATGCCCCAGTGCCCAGTGGCCATGCCCCGTGCCCCGTCCCCAGCCAGGCAGTGCTGGCACTGGGTTGACTGGTGCCCTCTGCTCCTTTCCAGTGGTGCTTCAAAGGTCACTGCATCTGGAAGTCACCGGAGCAGGCGTACAGCCAGGACGGTGGTTGGAGCTCCTGGAACAGCTTCGGGTCTTGCTCTCGCTCCTGCGGGTGGGTGCGCGGTCCCGCAGCCGGAGCTGTGACAATCCTGTGTGAGTGTGTCAGGGGAGGCAGGGCAGGGGGCAGTGGGGATGGAGGGACCCTGGCGGGAGGGCTCACATGCATGCAAACACACACACAGACACACACAGACACACAAAGACACAGACATACAGGTAACACCCAGGCACACCCAGACACACATAGACACACAGACATGCACCTAGACACACACAGACAAGGTACACACCTAGGTACAGACCTAGGTACACACCTAGACACACACAGACAAGCAGATATACACCCATGCATACCCAGATACCTATAGACACACACACACATTGACATGTACAGACATGCAGAGTCACACCCAGGCATGCACACACACACAGACATAGGCCTGTACTCAGACACACACACAGACACACAGAGACATGCAGGTACACATACAGACACACAGACACACACTTTCTTTTTTTTAAAAATATTTTATTATACCATCGTGAGATATACAATTACAAAGATGTTCATGTTTGGGTTTTGGTCATACAGTGTCCGAGAGCACCCATCCCTCCACCAGTGCCCATTACCCACCACCAATGTACCCGACTCCCTCCCCTTCGCTAGCCTGCCTCTGTGGCAGGTTCTTTATCTCCTTCTCTCTCTCTCTCTCTCTCTCTCTCTTTTCTCTCTTTCTCTCTCCCTTCTCTTACACATTGTGGATTGCACACATACATATAGAGGTTATCATGTGTATCTTTTTGTCTATATTCAATGCTCAGTTCTAGGCTAGTATTATCATTTTCGACGATTATTAGCACACTGTTCCCTTCTCTGACTCTCTGACTTTTTACCTAACCTCTGGCTCCCACAAGGTTTTGGTAGATTCCACCTGTTGGCAAGACCTCCTGATTCATGTTTTGCCTGACCTTGGATACTGGTATCATAATATATATCTATATGTATATATATATATATATATATAATAATACATGTATATATTTATGTCATGCAAATAAATGCAGTCATTCTATATCTGTCTTTTTCCTTCTGGCTAATTTCACTCAACATGATCCTCTCCATGTCCATCCATTAATAGGCAAATTTCATAACTTCATTTTTCCTAATAGATGCATAGTTTTCCATTATGTAGATGTACCAAAGTTTATTTATCCAGTCATCAGTTCTTGGGCACTCTGGTTGTTTCCAGATTCTGGCTATTGTGAGTAATGCTGCTATGAAAATAAAAATGCAGATGGTGTTGCTGCTCTGTGTTTTGTGCTTCCCAGGGTATATTTCCTGGGAGCTCAATTTCTAGTCTTTGGAGGAATGTCCATATTGTTTTCCAAAAGGCTGTACCAGTCGACATTCCCACCAACAATGGATGAGAGTCCCTTTCTCCCCACATCCACGCCCCCGTCCACTTACTGTTCTTGCTCTTTTGGATATGTGCCAGTCTCTGTGGTGTGAGATGATACCTCATTGTTGTTTTGGTTTGCATCTCTCTGATAATTAGTGGTGATGAGCATTTTTTCATATACCTTTTGGTCATTCGAATTTCTTCCTTGTCGAAGTTTCTGTTCATTTCTTCTCTCCATTTTTTGATGGGGTTGGCTGTTTTCTTCTTGTAAAGTTCTACCAGTGCCTGATATATCCTGGATATTAACCCCTTATCAGATGAGTATTGGGTGAACATTCTTGCCCATTCTGTGGACTGTCTTTTTATCTTGGTCACTGTTTCTTTTGAGGTGCAGAAGCTTTTTAGTTTCATGTAGTCCCATATGTTTATCTCTTCTTTTGTTAGTGGTGTTTCATCTTTGAAGATGCCTTTAGCTTCAATGTAGTGGAGGGTTTTTCCTATATTTTTTTCTTTGATGTACTTTATGGATTCAGGTCTGATATTGAGATCTTTAATCCATTTTGATCTGATTTTTGTGCATGGAATTAGACAGAGGTTCAAATTCACTTTTTTGCATGTAGCTGTCCAGTTTTCCCAGCACCATTTGTTGAAGAGGCTTTCCTTGTTCCATTTGGTATTTTTTGCTCCTTTATCAAAGATTAAATGGTCATGTATTTGAGGATGAGAGACACACTTTCATGCAAGTACACACCCAGGCACACACAGACATGCAGATACACACCCAGTCTCTCTCTCTCTCTCTCTCTCTCTCTCTCTCTCTCTCTCTCCCCTTCGCACACGCTCACACATGTGCACACACACACACACACACACACTGGACTGGGTGAAACAGGCCCAGTACGGAAAGGTGCTCCCGAATGCCCCTCGCAGCCGCCCAGTAGGGTCACCTCTTTGTTTATATGTGAGCAGAGCCCCTTCCTTGTCTGTTCTGAGGGACTAAGCTGGAAGCCCAGCTTGATCCGCCGGCCCCCTGGAGAGTCACGTTTCCCTTGTGTCTGCCCAGCCCAGCCTATGGAGGCCGCCCATGCCCTGGGCCCATGTTTCAGTACCAGGTCTGCAACAGTGACGAGTGTCCGGGGCCCTTTGAGGGACTTCCGGGCCCAGCAGTGCACCAAGCGCAACTCCTACTATGTCCATAAGAGCCAGGCACCGCTGGCTCCCCTATGAGCCTGAGGACGGTGAGTGGCCCTACTCCTCTCACCTAGTCTGCCGGCCCCTGATTGATGTCTTCCCCTCTTTCCAACTGGAGCCTCCCTCTCTGGGTCTTTGCAGCTGAAGGTCTGGGCATGCTAAGGTCCCTCCCCAAGGCCCCACTTCTGTTCCTGGCAGACTTGGGGTACAGATGCAGACTTGGGGTACAGAGGGGACTCTTCCTCTCAGTGCAGCCCTGGTTTGAGGGTGTCCCTAGGAGGACCCTCAGCTCTGGGGCTGACATTTTCGAATGACAGTTGTCAGGAGGGGAATCAGAGTCTGCCAGGGCGGAGACTCTCTGGGACACTCCTGCAGGAGTCCCTTCCTTCTGCTCGGGCGCCCCCACTCTGGGCAGCTCACACCTCCCCTGCCATTGTCTGCTGCCTTCTCTGCCACCCAGAGACCCTCTGCCTCAGGCAACTGGTCTGGACTCTGCCTTCCTTAGGCAGGAGCTGAGGTTCCCCCCTCCCCACCCTACTGCCATCTGGACCCTGGACCTAAAATGTATTAGATGAGGGGTGAGGGTTGGGGTGAGGGGCTTTGCAGTGGGTCTGAGAAAGGAGTGCACCTGAAGCTTTGCCAGTGCAAGTGGGAGCCCAACCAGCCACCATAGCGGGGGGCAGGCGGGGAGCAGGGCGAGTGGGACCGCCTGACCTCACACTTCCCAGCAAGTGTTTTCATCCTTTGCAGATGCCAGCGGGTGCGGGTGTGGTGGGAAGGACTCTCACTGCTTGTTTTGCAAGCCCCAACCCAGACCTCTGGCCGGTCCGCCTGGAAGCTTGGCTGAGATCCACCCTCCGCGTGGCAGCTCAGAGAGAGTCAGAGCAGGACCCAGCTCCCGAGGGGTCCTGCTCTCTTGGCTTCAGGAAGGGGCCCAGTGGCTACCCCCCCATCATTCTCAACCAACCGGAATTCAGAGCTGCTCCGGGCCTGCAGGGGTTTCTTCCAGCGCTATAGCCAGCAGTGCTGGGAAGGGTCTTGGTGGTGGTGGTGGTGGGGGATAATGAGGTTCCCCCAGTGCTAACCCACAAGCCATTTCCCCTGTCCCTGGAATCCTGGTTCTTCTTCTCCGCATTGGTGGCTGTGTGGCCTGGTGCAAATGCCTCAACCTCTTTGGCCCTTGGTTTCCTTAGGTTTCCACATTACTTGCTAATGTGCATCTACTTCCTTGACATACTGAGGTTTAAGAGAGCACATTCACAAAAGGGCTTTGAAAGTTGCGTATTGGGTGGGAGATAGCACAGGACTTAAGGCGGTGCTCTATACATGGCAGACCTGGGTTCCATCCCCAGAGCCATGTGTGGTCCCCCGAGCCCTGCCAAGAGTGATCCCTGAGGGGCTGGAGCAATAGTCTCCCCCCCCCTGGCAGGTAAGGTGTTTGCTTTGCACATGGCCTACCCGGGTTCAATCCCTGGTATCCCATATGATCTCCTGAGCACCACCAGGAGTAATTAATCTGAGTGCAGAGCCAGGAATAACCCCTAAGTATTGCCAGGTGTGACCCCCAAAAAAAAAAATTCTAAACAGAGAGCCAGGAGTAAGCCTTGAAGCTGCCTAGATGTCTCCCAGACAAAAGCAAACCAAAAACCTTTTGCATTAAGAGTGACTGAAGGCAGGGCCAGAGCACTAGTAAAGTGGGTAGGGCATTAGTCTTGCATGTGGCCAAGCTGGGTTCAATCCCCACCATCCCATAAGGCCCTCGAGCATCACCAGGAGTACTTCCTTAGTTCAGTAACTCCAGGGAGTGGAGCCCAATGTGGCCCCAAACCAAAACGAGTGGGTGAAGGTGTGTGGTGCCGCCTCCCATCCCTCATTGTTGCTTGTGTTGTGAGCTTCACACTCGATGTTCCCCAATAGCCCGAGACCCACCGCTGGACCCAGACACTGAGTCAGGAGTGAAGGTTCCTCAGAGCTCAGATCACCTGCCCGGCTTCCTGGGACTGAGCAGGAACCAGAGTGGGGCCCTTCGGACCCAGCTCACTGGTGCATCCCTCATATTGTGGCCTTTTACTACTCTGGAATCTCCTGCCTCAGGCTTGCTCTACCTCACAGACGCCCAGAAGTGTGAGCTGATTTGCCAGTCGGAGGACACTGGGGACATCGTCTTCATGGACCAGGTGGTGCATGATGGCACCCGCTGCAGCTACCGTGACCCCTATAGCGTCTGTGCCCGAGGGGAGTGTGGTAGGTGGCCCTCTGGTGACCCCTATAATGTCTGAGGGGAGTATGTGGTAGGTGGCCCTCTGGGGGAATGCACCCCATGCCCCGTGCCTGGTCTGCTCCCCGGGAAGCCAGCCTCCCCTCCTTCACCCGTGACACCCCTAGTCAGCCCTCCCAACCAATATGCATAGCCCACGTACCCCACTTGCCAGGAGAGGCAGTGGACCAGCTTTCAGCCCTGTTCCATGCCAATGCTAGAGAGAGGCTGAGTCTTGCCAGGACCCTGGTCTCCTCCAGGACAGGGGATAGGGAGGAAGCCGGGGTAAGGGCTGGGCCTGGTAGGGTGGTGGGGAGCAGGGGTGTTGGGACCACCCCCTACTGACCTCCCTTCTGGCCCTAGCCTGTGGGCTGTGACAAGGAGGTGGGGTCCATGAAGGCAGATGACAAGTGCGGGGTCTGTGGCGGCGACAACTCCCACTGCAGGAGCGTGAAGGGGACCCTGGGCAAAGCGTCCAAGCAGGCAGGTGAGCAGCTGGACTGCCGGAGTCTGAGTGGGGCCCAATCCAGGCCAGGGAGAAGCTTCCCCTGCTTTTCCCGAGCTCATCCCTGGGAGCCCCAGCATTTCATGTCAGGGAGGCGGAGCCCACGCAGCCACCCTGGGCCCTTGGCAGGAGTGAGGGGTCCGGTGGGTCCGAATGAGGGTTTGACGGAATATGACTTTTGCGTCTTTTCTACTCTTATTTTTTAAAAAACAATTAATAATAATAATATTATTATTATTATTATTATTATCTAAAAAACCTGTTTCCTGCTTTGAATCTCTATTTGTTCTTGTCACCTCCTCTGTGGTCCGCCAGCTATTGGGATGATCCACGTATCAGTCCTTTACATTTTTAGTGCGAATCAGACCATTCTTCCTTAGAGCTGCTGCCTCCCCCTCTCTTGTTGGGGGCTCTGGGGTATTAGACTGAGTTTTTGTAGCCTTTTGTATCTATATTCATGCAGTAGCCTCAGGTGTGAGAAGAAAGGGGAGAGAGGAAGTCTGGAAAAGGAGAAGTGTCAAGAAAGTGGGAGATTGGGGCTGGAGTGTTAGTACAGTGGAGAGGGTGTTTGCCTTGCATGTCGTTGATCCGGGTTTGATCCTCAGCATCCCATATAGTCTCCTGAGCACTGCCAGGAGTAATTCTTGAGTGCAGAGCCAGGAGTAATCCCTGAGCATCACTGGGTGTGACCCAAAAACTGAAAAAAGGAAGAAAAAGATCTTATAAAAAAGTGAGAGGTGAGGCAGGGACACCCATGCAGAGCTCCAGGACTTGGGTGCTCCCAGTGAGCACTTCTCATTGGAGCCTCCAGCAGGGGCTGGGGGTATGAGGTGGGGAACTGCCTGTGGGCCTGTGGGCTCAGCATGCCCACGGCCTTCCTCCATCCTTCCGTGGCAGGAACTCTCCAGCTGGTGCAGATCCCTGCAGGCGCCAGGCACATCCAGGTTGAGCTGCTGGAGAAGCCCCCGCACCATATTGGTGAGTGCGGGGAGCCCGCCCCCCACTCCCGGCCTGCCCCAGACTGGGGGCGCTGGGAGAGCCCAGGACTGGGATCTCCCCAGTGGGAACGTCACAGCTTAGAGAGAAAGGGGGAGAAGCCTTTGGATTCCAGTGCTCTGGGGTGCGCCCCTTTTGGGGCTGGAAGCTGCTGGGTGCTGCCCTAGCACGGCTGCCTGGACACCAGTCTGATGCGGTCACAGCTGGGCCTCTTGGTGTCCACTGAGGACAAGGCAGCAGGTCACACGGGGTCTGCCACCTGGTCCTGAGGCTAGTCAGAGTGGACAAGCCCCCGTCGCAAGGACCTTTCAAGACTCTCGGGGCAGGAGCCATAGTCCAGTTTGCCTTGCCTGTGGCCGACCCGGTTCAGTCCTCAGCATTCCATATGGTCCTCCGAGCACTGTCAGGATTAATTCCTGAGTGCAGAGGCAGGAGTAACCCTGAGCATTGCCATGTGTGGCCCAAAAAGAAAAAAAAAAAGGTTAGTTTAATAAAATGAATAAAAGGTATAGAAGCATTTGGATATTCACATACAAACTTAAAGGCAGATCACAGCTTCACAAGAAATTCTTTTTAAACAGATGATAGTCCAGGGTATGCATTGACCTGGGTTAGATCCCCAGCATACCATATGTTCACCCACCCACCCACCCACCCAGCACTGCCAGGGAGTAATTACTGAGTGCAGAGCCAGGAGTAACCCTTGAGCATCACCCGGTGTGATCCAAAACAAGTCCAACAAACAAACAAACAAACAAACAAACAAACAAACAAACAAACAAACTGGCGGGGATGCTGCTGGGGTCCCCGACAGTGTCAGGACAGAAGTTCTCTTCTACCTCCGAGAACGCTGGGGAATAGATGAAAACTCACGAGTCCGGCACAGTTCCAAAAAGGCTTTTAATAGTACAAAAGCTCTTCCACAGCAATCCAATATAATGAAAGAACTCTAGCTCTGGTCCAAACTTAGACCATACAAAAGAGCCTAAGTCTCCCACCAAAGAGAGAGGATCTCACCCGAGAGGAGTCCTACCCAAAAGAAGGAGCAAAAGGCCAAGGGACCTCAAGTCAGTCCCCTTATATACACCAAAGTAATCCTACAGGGAGGGTTGTGTCAACAAAGAACCCTAAACAGTGTAGAAGGCGGTGCCACACCCTTACAGGTATAAACAAAGGTTTCACCAAGGACTAATCCCCTTCTACCGAGATTATCTTTTATGTAAAACACTGGAGAGAGAAGAGACCTTGTATAAAGTAATACATCTTAATTTCATGAGTTTCATGTAATCTAGATGGTACCCACAAGGTCCTTCTTATTTATTATCTGCACCAGGGTGATTCTGAGTATCTTGTTCTCCGTATACTGAAAGGGTCTAGCATGATCCTTCCTATAATCTTCCTATAGCTTCAATGTAGCCAGGGTGGTAGTCTCCTGGTAAATTCTAACTGTCCCATGTTGGGTGCAATGGGTATAAAGAGGAGCTATGCCCAATCTAGAAAACATAGAAGTCTTAGTAGATGTATAAGTCAGAAGTTATTCAATCAAGGTGACTTCTGTAGCTGTCACACCCTCTAGCAGTGTTTACATAGAAGAGAGATCTCATTAGTATGGACCTTGGTTTAAGTAGATTAAGCTGTGAGTGGGCAAAACAGCAAAGCTCCCAAACTAGCTAAACCTGTCATCCAACAACAAACAATAAATAAGGACTCTCTGATGCCCAGAGGCCAGGCAACTCCTGGTCCTGTACAGGACCACTCCTGGTCCTGTACAGAAGTCCCAGGGCCTCGGGGTGTCCTGCAGGTGGGTTATTTGGAGTCTACTCCCATGGCCCCTTCACATCATTTTCCTGATGATGCTTAAATCTGCAGTCACTAAACTAGGTTGCCCACCCTTTATACTTAAAATCATTACATGACTACAAACCTAGAAAGGCAAGCTCAAAATTAGAGAACTTGGGTAAAATCAGTAAAATTTTACTGTAAAATTCAAATGAAGTTGGACCAGAGAGATGGTAGCTACTGGCCTTGCATGCAGCTGATCTATCCAGGTTTGATCCTTGACACTCTGTTTGGTTCCCTGAGCACTGCCAGGAGTGATTCCTGGGCACAGAGCCAGGGTAGGCCCTGAACATTGCAGGGGGTGCCCCCTCATAAACTAGGGCTGGAATGATAGTACAGCAGGGATGGCACTTGCCTTGCATGTCACCAACCCAGGTTCAATCCCGGTACCCATGTGGTTCCCGTGCCTACCAAGAGTGATCCCTGAATGCAGAGCTAGGACTAAACCCTGAGCACCACTGGATGTGAAAAAAAAATTGAAATGAAGGTATTCGGGAGATCATTCCTTTACTGGCTGTGCTCTGTTTGTCCTGTCTGCTTGGTCAGTCAGACCAGGAGCAGCTCTTGAAACACAAACTAACCCAGCAGGACACAGGAAGGAGGCCAGTGGGGGCTAGTTGAGGCAGGGGAGGCGAGCCGGGAGAGTGGGTGCTGACAGGCTTGAATGTCTTTGGGGATGACGTAAATGCTCTGGAATTGGAACACATGGACAGCACAAGCTTGGGGGATATGCCAAAGCTTCGCCAGCGTGCACTCTTCAGGACTGACTGTATGGTATCGCGGGCAACGAGCCCTCACTTGCAAGCACAGCCATGTGGCTTGTAGTGTGACTGAGTGGGCAAGCAGCAGCTGGATGCTCCCACCCTCATCTGTGTTCCCCCGTTCTGGAAGACCAGGGGCTTCAGTGTCATTGGGCTGTAGTGTATGACAAAGGTCCTTATTGCCCATTGGCACCAGCTCATGGACACGGTCACAAAGTCATGTTCAGGGAAAGCTTCGCCCTCCAAAACTGCATCTATACTCTCAGGCAGTCATCCAAGTATCAGTCCCACAGTGTTTGGTGTTCTCCGGAGAAACCACAGCCCTGCTTGATTCCTTTATGGGATCCGACAGACCACACAGACCTTAGGCATTAGGGAAGCTGCATCACTTTGAGCCCCCAGAATATGTGGAATTGGTCTTGGCCTTTTTAGGGTTAGTCTTGAGTCACCGCCGGATGTGCTCAGGGGCTGCTCCCAGCTTGGTGCTGGGGTGGGGGTCACTCCTGGCACTGTTCAGGGGACTGGACGCGTCTCTTCCAGTTCAGGCCGGGCTTCTTGTCCTCCAGCCCTGTGCACTTTGTCACCCACATGCCCCTGAACCAGTGCCTAGGTGGAGGGCCAGGGGTGGGGACTTGGGTCAGCCAGCCCCTGCCCACTGGCCACTCTCCCTAGGGAGGAGGGTGAGGAGGAAGGGACAGAGAGAAGCGGCAGGGCCTCCTCCCTTGCTCTCTGCACCTGGTGCCCTAATATAGGCATTGGTGTCCCCTGGGCTTTCTCAGCGAGCCCCTCACTCCCATCTCTAGAGTCCGATTCCTGCCCTCCAGAGGCTGAGGGCTCTGGAAGCTTCTCTAGAGGTTGGGCCAGAGACTCCTTGAATCTGGGGCAGGCTTAGCTGTGGATCAGTGAGAGCAGGGGTGATCGGTGTGTGCCAGGCACTGGGGCATTGTACCAGCCTCTGTATATGGGGAAGGCTCAGGTGGGCCTAGCCCTGGCCCACTTGAGCAAGTGTGACTGGTGCTTCTGGAAGGGAACAGAATCCATGTCTTCCTCTCCCCTGGCCAGTGGTGAAGAACCAGGTCACAGGAAGCTTCGTCCTCAACCCCAAGGGCAAGGAGGCCACAAGCCAGACCTCACCGCCATGGGCCTACAGTGGGAGTACGTGGTGCAGGATGACCAGGGAGAGCCTCAGGACCAGTGGGCCTCTGCCCGAAGCCATTGCCATCCTGGTGAGCCCCACACCCCTCCATGGGGGACCCTCCTCTGCGTCCCCCAACTAAGAGGGGCTGCTGGAGACCCTCATGCTCCATACAGGGGAACCGTGCTTGGGTTCAGGCTGCTGAGAGGTGACAGATTAGGAGGAGGGACAAGAGAAGAGGTCCCATGTCAGACCAGAGGCCGCGACGTGGGACCACCTGCCAGGCACAGAGCTGGGGGCTGGGAGTCCTGTATGAGTGAAGGCCATGCAGGGTCAGCATGCAGTGTGGCACTGCCCAGGAGTGGCTTCCTCTGGCCCCTGAGGACAACTGACCCAGCTGTGGCAGGTGACATCTCCTGGGCGTGTTTAGCTGTGACCCGGGCTGGCTTTGTCCTTGGTGCGCCCTCACTGGCATCGGAGCAGAGTGCCAGGCCTACCTGGCGGTGTGTCCGTTCAACCCAAACTGTGTTTTCTGTTTGTCTCTGTTTATCTGTTCATCCGCTTTCTCATCCACTACTGATTTCCCACCTACTGATTTTCAATGGGGAGTGGGGAAACCAAGATAAGTCCCTGAAGAAAAGGGGTGGTCTCTTCAATTAGTGCTGGGATGCCCTGGGGGTGCCCCTGCAAAAAAAGGAATGAACTGACTCTACTGGCACCAGACACAAAAATGAGCTCAGAATGGGCCAGAGGCCTGGACGCGGGTGCTAGATCCAGAGAACTCTTGGAGCGGACAGAGATAAATCTTGTGACTTTGAATTCTTAGATCGTATCCAAAGCCTGAGAAAAACAGAAATAAGTAGGTGAGGATCTGGAGAGCTGGGATGGGAGCTCAGGCATTTGCATTTGCCTGTGACAGACCATGGATTGATCCCAGGCACTGTATGTGGTTCCCTGAGTACCACCAGGAATGATCCCTGAGCAGAGAGCCAGGAGTCAGCCCTGGAGCACCACTGGCTATGACCCAACAGCCAGAAAAAGAAAAAGCAAAAGTTGACAAATTAGACATTGTGGAAGTTGAAGACTGGTACTTCAACAGACACTGTCCCAAAGAAGGCAGAGCCCGAGATAGCGCGGCGGTTAGGGCACAGGCCTGGTGTGTGTCCAGCCTGGTTTGCTCCTCCAGCTCCACATGGTCCCCAGAGCATCACTGGGTATAAACCTAGAGGCTCCCCAGCACCGTGGGGATGGCCCGGTCTCCCCAGCACTGCAGGGCCCGAGCTACTGCATCTCCACAGTCTCTGGAGCTGAACTGGCAAGCCGGGTGCCCACCCCCTTCCCAGCCACACTCTGAGCACTGCTTGAGAGTCCCTTCCAAGACAAAAGCCTGGCTGAAAGCGTGAAGATAGTGTCAGCCACCATGTTCCCGATAATGTTTGTGTTAGAGCCAGGCAGATGCTGCGGTGAATGGACAGGACAGACCAACGCCGAAGCTCCAGGCTCATTGGCGCCGCGATGTGGGTGGAGGAAAGGTGCTGTGGGCCCCTGCTGAGCTGGGCCTGCTGAGTTTGCCCCGTGGCTGCTGGTCCCAGGGACCTCCCCTGCGCCACACTGGCGTAGTCCTCTCCCGGTCCGCGCCCCACATTCCCTTGGACCCCACCCCTGCCCCCTGGCCCCCGCTGACCTTGCTCCCTTCCCTTGCTGCCCGGCAACCTTCTTCATCTCCCTGCATGCAGGTGCTGCCCCCGACCGAGGGTGGCCCCCCGCAGCAGCCTGGCCTACAAGCACGCCATCCACGAGGACCTGCTGCCCCTTATCGGGGCAACAATGTGCTCCTGGAGGAGACAGACACGTACGAGTGGGCACTCAAGAGCTGGGCCCCCTGCACCAAGTCCTGCGGAGGAGGTACCCGCCTGGGCCCAGGCTGCTGGGAAGGACAGGAGAGGTGGGGGGGGTGGCGGAGGGTGGCACCACACTCACTCTTGCTTCAGTTTCCCTTGAGGGTCTCTGGGGATGTGGAAACCTTTGCCATGGGACTTTGCTGGGGAGGTAAAGGGTCAACAGCTGTGCAGACAGTTGTCACGGACAGACTGCAGCAGGATGCATGTGACAGGATGTCAAAGGAGGCCGCACTGGGACAGGAGGAGTGCAGGGACACAAAGGGGCTAAGGCAGCCCCCTGTTGCCTTCCAAGGGCAGCCTGGTCCAGTCACAGGGGTCCCGGAATCAGGCACAGGGACCCTGGAACAGGCACAGGGACCCCGTGAACAGGCACAGGGGCCTGGGAACAGGTACAGGGGTCCCAGGAACAGGCACGGGGCCCTGGGAACAGGTACAGGGACCCCCGAGAACAGGTACAGGCCCCTGGAACAGGTACAGGGACCCCGGAACAGGTACAGGGGTCCCAGGAACAGGCACAGGAGCCCCGAATAGGCAACTAGGGACCCCGAGAACAGGTACAGGGGTCCCAGAAACAGGCACAGGGACCCTGGGAACAGGTACAGGGGCCCGGGAACAGGTACAGGGACCCCGAACAGGTACAGGGGTCCCAGGAACAGGCACAGGTAAGGGGACCCCGAATAGGTACAGGGGCCCCTGGAACAGGCAATAGGGGCCCCGGAACAGGCACAGGGGCCCTGGGACAGAAGGCACAGGGACCCCGAGAACAGGTACAGGGGTCCCAGGAACAGGCACAGGGACCCGGGAACAGGTACAGGGACCCCAGGAACAGGCACAGGGGCCCCGGGAACAGGGACTCCCGAGAACAGGTACAGGGGTCCCAGGAATGGCACATAGGGCCCCGGAACAGGCACAGGGGCCCTGGGAACAGGGACCCTGGAACAGGTACAGGGACCCCCGAACAGGCACAGGGACCCTGGGAACAGGCACAGGGACCCCGAGGACAGGACAGGGACCCCGAACAGGTACAGGGGTCCCAGGAACAGGCACAGGGACCCTGGGAACAGGTACAGGGGCCCCGGGAACAGGCACTAGGGACCCCGGAACAGGCACAGGGGCCCTCGCCTCCCACAGGTGTCCAGTTCACCAAGTATGGCTGCCGGCGCCGCCGAGACCACCACATGGTACGGCGGCCCCTGTGTGACATCAGGAAAACGGCCCGAGCCTATCCGCCGACGCTGCAAACCAGCATCCGCGTCCTCAGCCCGCGTGAGTGCCTGGCCTCCCGCTGCTTGGTGCTGCCAGCTTGCTGTGTGCAGACCCGGCGGCCCCTCCTAGGCGCCGCCTCAGTCCACCGGGCCCTGCTGAGGGTTTGGGTTCACTTCCACACCTAAGGGAAGACATCCTTTCTCTGACCCACCTTTCACAGCTTCCTCCCTGTGTTCTTTCATGGGGGTCAGGGCTCTGCGGTAGGTCCCAGGGCTCTGTGTACGCGTCTCAGTCCAGCTCTGTGGAGCCCCGATGCTGGCCCAGGCCAGCCCCAGACTGGGACTCTCTGGCCTGGCACAGGTCATCATGTTGGGGCAATCAGAGGGGACTTGGGGGTCACAGGAAGGGCTGTGCCTTGTGGCCAGTGCAGAGCTGACCTGCTCAGCCCTTCCAGGGTTCACAGTCCCCGGGCAGGGCAGGGTGAGCTGGAGGCCAGGGCCCTGCTCTGCACGACTCCCCCTTCCCTGGAGGACCTCTTCACCCCAGGCAGATCTCCCCTTCTCTCGGTCTGGGACCCCCAAGGTAGCCATGGGACAGGTAGGAGCTGGAGAGAAACCCCAGGCATCCCTGTGCCCAGCTGTGACCCCATCCCTCAGCCCTGTATGCCACCCTGCCAGGGCTACAAATAGCATCAGCATAGGACAGAGGGGCCGCCTCCGAGCTGGGACCAGAGCAGATAGCCCCAGCTGGTTTCCTTTTGTTTGTTTGTTTTTGACCACACCTGGCAGTGCTCAGGGTTACTCCTGGCTCTGCACTCAGGAATCATTTGTGGAGGTGTGGGGGGATCACATGGTATTCTGGGATTGAATCCGGGTTAGCAAGACCAGAGCCCCACCCACTGTACTATCTCCCCAGCCCCATGGCTGCTCTCCCCTTACCTGTCAACGTCCCAAGTGAAGTTTAGAGGCTTTTGGTTCATGAGTCTCGTTTTGCTTTTTTATTTATTGGAGGTGGGGCCCAAATAGCACTCAGGATACCTGGGGCCATTCCTCTGATGATCCTTGGCCAGTCGGGCCAGTGGTTCAGTGAAGGGCCTGGATAGCGCCACACATACGCACGCATGCACGCACACACGCATGCACGCACGCGACGTACGCCTCGCACAAGAGACGCGACACACACACACACACTGATGAGGTATTGGATTCGGAGGGACGTGAGGGTCAAGGAGGCTTAGAGGGGTCCTAGACTGAAGAGGGGGCAAGCAGAGGGCCTTTCCCGCTGGTTTGCGTGGGGGGGCGCCCCGCCTGACAAAGCCTAGGGGGGCCCTGTGGGGGGGGGGTCCTCACAGAGTTCCACATCCCCTGCGCCATCTGCTCTGTCGCCAGGTGGGTGACGGGGGAGTGGAGCCCCTGTAGCCGAGCTGCGGCAAGCTGGGGTTGCAGACTAGGGGGTGCAATGCCTGCTACCCCTCTCCAATGGAATCCATGAAGGCCATGCCAGCCAAGACCTGTCCTGGGGAGCGGCCCGAGGCTCGCGGCCTTGCCTCTCCGCTGCCCTGTCCCCGCAGTGGCGCCTGGGGGGCCTGGTCGCAGGTGAGTGCTTTGCAGCTTTGGTGGACCGAGGGGCAGAGAGGAATTGGGTCTGGGCCAGGAGGGTCTGAGAGTCTGGACTCCCACGGCGCAGTCTTTCTCTATCTCGCCTGCTTTACTGAGCTCGGCCGAACAGGTTCTGCACAGTAGCCGGGCCCGGTTCAGGCCTTCATCTGCCTCTCTCCTCTGCTTCAGCTTTTGTGCAGAGCCATGAGGCCTGTGTTACCTAAAGGTGGGCGTCTTATAGCACGTTCTGGAATTCAAGAAATAGTGAGCACTGCTACCTGCCAGAACACCAGTGCAAGTATCACTGAGGCCAGAATTATGAGCCACAGGAGGTCAGAGGCCCCAAAATCTCTTCTAGGGAGACGTGTTCATGAGCTGTTCCTATGATAAAATCCTCCATAGCAGGAAGGAATAAGCCCAAGCCACTTACTCTGTAGATAAATCTGAGGAAATTGATTTCTATGAGAAAGTCAGGAGCTGGAAGGACCTGGGCTGTCAGGTACTGACCATTTACCGACCAGCACTGGCGCTGGAGCCATAACATTGTAGGGAGGGTGCTTACCTCACTAGTGGCCAAACCTGGTTAGGTCCCTAGCATCCCCTCAGTCCCCTGAGCACAGCAAGGAGTGAGCTGAGTGCGGAGCTGGGAGTAATCCCTGAGCACCGCCGGTGTGACTCAAAAGCAAAAAACAAACCAAAAAACAAGACCCAGCATGGTATTTGGCAAGATGCTGGGACCCTGGTTTACAGGCAGCCTCTGAAACTGACTATGCAGGTCTGGTCAGGTTCCCCCCCATATGGCAGAGACAGGTGAACCCATGGTACCCCTCGAAGTTTTCAGTTTGTATGGATCCCATGGGTCCCCTACTTCCTGGTGAACAGGATGCCCTCAGTGGGGCCCCAAAAGGCTTTAGGGCCTAGACAGAGGATGTAAGCCAGGGTGCAGAGACGGGGTGCTGGATACACTGACTGGCTGTGGGGACCCTGAGGTGCTGGAAGGTTCAGGGGTCCCAAACACGGGTGCAGAAGCAGTCTGTGCGTGCCCCTCTGGCTGCAGCCTCGGCAGGTGGCCTGCACTGCCTGGCTGGACTCTGGCACCCACTGTTCTTCCTCTCTCCTCCCACCCCCTCTTACCCCTATGGCCGGCCTGGTGCTCCCTGGGCAGTGCTCTACCTCCTGCGGACAGGGCATCCAGCAGCGGCAGGTGGTGTGCCGGATCAGCACCAACAGCCTCGGACAGTGTGACGGGACAGGCCGGACACCGTCCAGATCTGCAGCCTGCCTCCCTGCTCAGGTGAGTGGTGTGGGGTGCAGGCACGGGCCAGCCTGAGATCTAGTACGGCTTGTGCTTGACTGTCTAGAAACCCCATTGCTTGGCGCTGTTTCTCTCCACTCACAGGAAATGCCCAGAACGCTACAATGAAGGCTGATAGCAGGAAACCTGAGAGCCCAGACGGGTCACCATCACCATCCAGGCCCCCACATCCCACGGACAAGATGCCGTCAAGTAAGTGATTTCCCCAGTTGTCACAAGCCAGGGCCGTGGGATTGAACTGACACAGCTAACAGATATGAGCCCCCTAAGATAAGAGCTAAGAGATCTGAGCCCCCTGAGCCCTCCTGTGGAAAGTGGGAGTGATGTCGGTGCTCCTATGACCCCCTTATCTGCAACCCCCAAATGCTGGTCAGCAAGTGGTTCCCTGAAGCAAAAATCTGCATGACTGTGGACGCTGATGTGAACTGGCAAGAGAACAGTCCTATGGCACTGTGGGAACATCACACTCATTTTAGTTACTCTGCAGTCACTGCTGGGGTGTTACACAGAGTACTAAATATTGCTTCCACAGTGCCCAGAGTTCTGAGTTCTGGGTCATATTTGGTCCCAGGTGTTTTGGATAAGCAGCGTAATGTTGTAAGGTTTTCACCAGGTTGTTGAGTGAGTTAGAGGAGATGGTGCTTGCTCGTGCCCAGCATCTGCTAACAACACACACAGCTGCTTCTCTTAGCCTTTTTTTTTTTTTTTTGCTTTTTGGGTCACACCCAGCAATGCTCAGGGGTTACTCCTGGCTCTGCACTCAGGAATTATTACTGGCGGTGCTCGGGGACCATATGGGATTCCAGGGATTGAACCTGGGTCTGCCGTGTGCAAGGCAAATGCCCTACCCGTGTGCTATCACCCCGGCCCCCCTCTTCGCTTTTGGTGAGGGAGCCTGATCACGCATCCTCCGTCCACCCACCTACATCCCCCGCCTACCCCTCCTTCAAGCATCCATCCTTCCATCTGCTCACACAACCCCTCTGTTCTTCAGCCGCTCCTGCTCAGCCTCCCTCCCATCCTTCCAAATTTCCCACTCCACTTTCCATCCTCCCATGTTTGCATCTATCCTCCCATCCTCTCATCCCTCATCTACCCACTCATTAACTCATTCACTCATCATTCATCCACCATCCGCCCATTGTTCATCCATTACTTATCTACCCATCTGCCCATCCACTTATCTACCCATCTGCCCACCCACTTATCTATCCATCTGTTTACCTACCCATCTATCCATCATTCATCCATCCACTCATCTGCCATTTATCATCTATCCATTCATCATCTATCCATCAACTCACCCATCAATGGATGGGTTACTCACCCATCTATCCCCTCCCCATTCTGTCCATCCAGGCATCCTTACCTAGGACTGGGGAGATGGTTCAATGGGCTAGTGCGCATCTTTACTCAACACAGGGGCCCTGTGTTGAGTCCTGACACTATATGGTCCCCAAGCATTCCCAGGATGACCCCTGAGCACTGAGTGAGGAGTATCCCCAAAGGTGCTGCCCCAAACTGAAGCTGTGTGCCTGAGCACCTGCTGGGCACCAGACATGCTGTTCTGTGCTCTTCCTAAGTGTCTTTGTTTCCGCTTCCTCACCTTCCTGAGAACCAGAGACTGGCAAGACAAGTCAAGGAAGAATCAGCTGTAACTCCCCGAGGCACTTTGTGCCAGTTGCTGGCCCTCTCTGAGCTCAGCAACCATGTCTGTAAGATAAAATAAATAGTCTGATGAGGCTTCCTCTAAGGACCAGCCCTGCTCAGTGCTGAGACTGGCGTTCTTCAACAGAGTTCGGCTCCAATCGTGAGCCTGGAATTCTGCCGCCACCTGGTGGTTTGCCTGGTTCCCCCTGACCCTTCTCCCAGTCCTCAGTGAAGCCCCTTTCCTCTCTCCTCCACTCTCCCTCTCTCTTTTCACCTCCTCTTCCCTGCTTTCAAAATCAGTAAAAGCAGGGCTATAGAGGTAGTCAGAGGGCAGGGCGCTTGCATTGCACTTGGCTGAACGGGTGCATACCTGGCACCGCATATTCCGACCCCCGCCAGGGTTGATCCCTGGAGCACAGAGCCAGCCCTAAGCACTGTAGGATGTGCCCCACCCTCAATCAGTAAAACGCAAGGTTTCTGCCTTTTTTTGTGCGTGACAAGGCCCACCTTAAGTTATTGTAGAAACAAGAGCAATATTTCTAGATGATATTTTAAGTAAGGCAAGTACCCCCTCTAGGCCAAGAACTTCATAAACTTTATTTATAACAGCAGTGTTTTCCTCAATGGTAGTGTCAACATCAGCCCCATTTTACAGAAACTAAGTATCGGAAGGTTTAAGTGACTTGCCAGAGTCCCACTAACTCCCTCAATGGGAGTCTAGAGCTGTGTGACCCCACATGCACACACATTATCTCTCGTTTAGGGGCAACACTCAGCGGTGCTTAGGAGCTTACTCCCTGCCCAGTGCTCTGGGGACAATGTGGTGTGGGGCTCTGACCCTGGGCGTTGGAGTGCAAAGCCCCTGGAGCCCTGATTCCCAGCAGGGCGCAGGAGCCTTGATGACCCTTGTGTGCTCAGAACACCCCAGGCAGTGAGTGGAGAAAGTCCGTCACCACTGCCTGTCACCATTTCCGCCAATCATCTCAGCCACTCTGATAGCCTGGTCGGGTTGGGCGCATCGGAGTGGTCCTCCAGAGCGGGGTTCTTCCTCTGCGGCATCTTTGAGCTCCCCAAGGCTTGGGGTGCTTCCCAACTGTTTTCTTTGGATGGAGGAAGTGGGCGGTGTCTGTTGGTGAAGGCATGGCCATTTCTGGAGGCAACCACCTGTTATGACGTTACGCAGCTTCCTCAGGCTTCTGTCCTGGATTCCCCTGGGCGTGGGGAGGGGTTGGAGGCGTCTTTGAAAGGGGCTTGGGGGTCTTTCATGGTGGTGTATGAAAGTCAGAGCTCAAGTCCGTGAGCAGGTCTGCTGGTTTCCCAGTCTCCAGCAAGCCTGCATTTAGGGTGGTGGGAGGAGACGGCGGCGCCCCTGCTGGCCGAGCGCCCTCCCTCAGCTGCCGTTTGTTGTGTGTGCAGCTGAGTCCTGCGTGGGGACAGGTCTGTCTTCTGCAGCGTGGACGTGCTCCGCCGCTACTGCTCCATTGCCGGCTACCGCCGACTGTGCTGCGAAACCTGTGCTGGGAGGGACTTGCACTCGACCCGGGCCCGATCCCAGCCTGGCCTCTCTGACAACCTTCTCCACTTCTGGGAGGCTTCTCTGGGCCTAGCAGCCCTCCAGACATCTTGGCGCACACCAAGGGGACAGCGGGACCCCAAGAAGCTGCCACGCAGCACGCACACGCCGCTCCCAGGACCTCTGGACATGAGCTCTCCAACTACCCAGCAGGACCCTTGGCTACCCAGAGACCAAGTCCCGTTGGAGTGTCGGGGAGCATTTCCAGCAGTACCGCAGGGGACCACCCTGGAAGCCCACCGAGGCCTCGCTGCCCGCTTCCCCCAGGGCCAGGACCCTGAGCGCCCAGGCACCAGCTTTCCCGCCACGCCCGGTGACACGAACCCCACCTTTGCCCGCCTCTGGTCAGGTTTACGCTGTGTGGGTGGCTGCCCTAGACCCCTCCCCCCGCTGAGGGACCCCTGACCCTCCTCCTCAGTTATTTAATTGCTTGTACCTCTTACCCGCAGAGTGGACGCTTGAGGGGGGAGGAGTGAGGAGGTTGGTGTGCCAGCACTGCCCCCAGAGGCTGTCCGTGGGGGCTCCTTCAGAGGGAAACTCTGCTGATGACCCCTCCTCAGCCTGACCAGAACTTGTGAAATCTGACTCTGAGGGTCCTTCAGGGTGAGGAACGGATCTGGAGGTACCGTGGGCTTGTGGCTCCAGCTGAGGGCTGGGGTGACTGGGGAGACAGTTGCAGGCCCCCTTCCTTAGGACCAGCGCTCCTTCTGGCAGCGCCAAGCTCCTGGGCTGGGAGGGGCCAGCAGTGTCATTGCCTCAGCCCCTTACAGGCCTCACTTGCTGCTCCTGGGACCCCTCTTCTGCCCCAAACCTCACCACAACCCCTAGAGAAGGGACATTAGGTGCCCCAACGCTGCTAGGCTTAAAATGGCACTGAGGCAGACTGGGAGGCCAGCCGTGCGGGGGGCCTGGAGGTCTGCTGTTCTGACTGCACCAACTCCCCAGCCCTGCTCACAGATGGCCCCGGGCCAGCCTTGATGGGGGCCTGGAGGTCTGCTGTTCTGACTCACCCCAACTTCCCAGCTCTGATCACAGATGGCCCCACTGGAGGCTGGAGTTCCCTCTCACTTGACTGTGGCTGGCTCAAACGTTTGAGGTGCTAAATGGAGGCTGGGACAGGTCCCATGATTAAGAGCTAGTCCTCACGCCCATTGGGGATGACAAGCCACTCAGACCCTGTAGAGTCAGGGATAGCACTGAGGGGGGGCTTCAGTGAATGCTCAGGGCAGGAGCTTGTGACTAGGCTCCACTTGGGGCTCCTGGGACCCCATAAGGCTCCCCACTTTGAGTCCTGTAGTGGGGTTCCTGGACTGCTTCTGGTGACGGTGCTTCCCTTTTCTCCTACCCTTGGGATGGTGGGGGTATAGGGGTGTTCTGAGCCAGGCTAGAGGACCAGGGTCAGTGGGTCTGCCTGTACCTCACCCGAGGTACAGAGATGACGAAGGCGCAGCTCCCATCTTTCTGCAGTCCGCTCCCGGTTGCTGGGCCCAATTGGGGTCTCCCACATGCTGACCCAGCCTGTCACGGGAGGGCTGTCAACTCTTGTGCCTTACGTTTTATGTATTTATTAACACTGTCCTTGGTGTTTTGTTTTGAACCCCAAAATATTGTGCTGTGGTCTTCTTTCTATTTAAAAATATTTTGAGTGATCTTGGTTTATAATATTGTGTATTATTATTAATTTTGCATAGGAGCTCAAGGAAAATATGCCATATGATAAAATATTTATCAGTAGCTAAACGGACCGAGTATTTACTAGAAGCTCACCTTTTCTGGAGGAGGGACAAAGGTAGATGTCTCTTCATCTATAGATCAGGATGGCGAAACACTCAGGTAAGACTGAGTGTGGCTTCAGAACAGGAACAGACACCTGTCTTGGGGGTGAGGGACCCACGCTCTGAATTCAAGGAAAAGGGAAAAATGGGGTGGGGGAACAGCAATGAGCACTGTGGGGTGGGGGTAAATGACGGGTGAAACTTCTAGAATTAGAAAGTTCTAGAAGGTCACATCAAGAGGAAGAGGATTTTTGGCTAGGTTGACCCTAGTAGGGGGTCCGTCGAATAGCGCCTAGGTGGGCTGACACCAGCTGGGGGCAGCTGGAGACTCTGTGTGTTTTAGTTGTTTAATATCACATGTCTCGAAACGTACCCAACCACCAGGCACCAAGTATCCATCCACCATTGCTGATTGGAACTCCCCACCCCCACCCCTACGCCGCCTCTTTTTCCCACGGCCTCCCAGAAACCCTCAGACTGGGTGTGGCTAGAATTCCAGGGTTGGTCTTATTTGGCCTGGTTCTTTTCCCCTTGCTTTGCTTTCTGGATTTCACATCTGCATGAAATCCATCTTTCTTCTTGACTTACTTCCCTTACACGTGATTCCCTCCTGTTCCCTCCATGGTCTCCACAAAAGTAGGTGGTTAACTTTTTTAATGGCTGTGATATTTCATTGCATACATAGCCCACATTTTCTGTGTCTGCTCACTGACAATAGACGCTGTTCGGGCATTGCTGTTCCAGGAAATAGCCCTGCAGTGACCCTTTTTTGTGCTTGTAGTTTCTGGATATACGTGTTGTGTTCTTTGGAAAGAACACTTGAAGCGCCATTTAGGTCATGTGGTAGTTCTGTTTTTTTAATTTTCTGGAGAGTCTCATGCTCTTTTTCAAGAGGCGGACCACTCTACATTCTTACCAGTAGTGAATGAGGCATCTTTTTGCCATATGTCTCTAAACACTTGATTCTGCCACTTAAAAATTATATATTGGGGGTCTAAGCAGATTAGAGGGTGTGGGTGCTGATACGCAGAGCCAACCTGTCTCGAACAGTCCAATAATGCCCCATTACTTGGTCTGACGGTGCTGGGGTCAAAGCACAACTCTGGTATCTGGGGAACCACACGATGATGAGTATTGAACTTGGCCTCTTCCCTGCAGGCAGGAGCCTCTGACCACTG